>CATKWJ010001118.1:0-52373 GCA_949825065.1 Odontocerum albicorne
AAGATTATTTTAATGAGAGTTATTGGTTTTAAATAAGCTAGTAATTTTGTTAAATAATAATTCTGCTAACATTCTTTTATGTGGAGCGCTACATCACATTCCTTAAATATTTGTACAGGTTCTCACTCCTCTTTTGTGTTTAGCGAGCTCTGCAAGGTTTTATTTTTTTGTTAGTTGATGCAATACACGCAGACACGTTATTTGATAACCTGTTCGGAGAATTCTTCAAACTTTTATTCTATATTATTTATTGATGAAACAAATTACAATCTCTATATCGGACGCATGCGTCACCTAAATATATGATATTATTTGTGTAATTGCTGTGTAAAAAATGTAGAGTTCTGATATGTGTTAGAACTTTAATGAAATGTTACAGATGCGTGGCTTTCGCAATGACCCCTATAGACGACCGGGAAGCCCATACACGCAGATAACGCACGGTATACATGCTATATCTAGCAAGCCGTGACGGCATACATGGGCTTATAAAAAGAGATTTACGATCAGCGATGGACTGCACATAAGGAACGAAAAATGAGTAAAATATATTCTTAGTTTCTGGAACGTCTACTGTGTTTTATTTACGACAAACTTCTACCTGCTAAATAATAATCGCTTCATCCCGCTATTCTTCACTGAAAACGCAAGAAGCAAACTGGAGTCTCCGTGTATTGAGCGGAAGTCATCCACCTATTTTACATTATTTGTACCAGTACTGTACAATCTCTTTATTCTATTCAGATATTGTAGTTGTTCCCAGATTAATATGCCAAATTTTCAAGATCTAACACTTCACTGCATATTGATGAAACGTCAGAATCTCCACCATAAATCAATTCATGCATATTTGCGTATTGTTGGTGTCAGAAATCATGAGACTGTCGTTTAAAGGTTGAATTGTTTACCAAAATATTTTTTCATCATCCTTGTTGTGTAACTCATGACTGAGCATCGTGTCTCCCTTGATAGCCCTTGATTACTTCTCTCCATTTATCTCAGCTCACCGCGGTTCAAAGACAGTTGTTTAGAGTAGTCCTGTAACGTCTCTCACTTGGTTTGTCCAACGCATTGGTATATCTCTTGTGCGCATTAAGACTGCCAGCCTCTTAAAAATATATCCTTGCCGAACAATGCGCCCAAAGAACCGAAGATCTCACTGAAAGCATACTCGTATTATTGACAATCTATAAATGAATTCGTAACACCCGCCTTCAGCGCCACATTTCAAATGTTCCTATTGAACGTCTCTCACTTGTCACCAGAGTCCAAGTTTCCGCGCCGTAATTGCGAAATATTTGCTGAATTGCAGTAATATGCCCTTTTTTGGAAGACGTATCGATCACGTGAAAACACGGGACCGTGACTCAACGCAATTTTTTTATACTTTATCACGTTAAAACAGGATATCGGGATACAATGTGTTAATACTACGGTTATCATTTAAGCCACTCAACAATTTCTGAAAACTTTCTGTTATTTCAAATGTGTTGGGAAAATTCGCATAAAATTAACAGTGATCGAGAGAATATACACTAAGTAAAATGTTGTGTATCAACAACCTTTTGAAGCATGCACTTTTAAACATCGTTTTATCGGACGGATATCCGCTGTGTCATTTGTTTCGGTGTGTTGCTTAGTTTAAATATATGATATTTTTCTAGTAATTATATTAATATCATCCGCAAGAATTGACAGTTTTTAAACTTCTGATGCTTACCGTATGCAATCCTTAATATTCCGAAGTGCTTTTTAATGGCAAACTCAATATAATTCCAATGAGACCCTGTAGAGAAATTATTATTTTTACTTTTATGATGATACATTATATTTTATATATTATTTATAGTTAATGCATTAATACTGTAGAGGCTTAAAGACATTGTAGTTTGTTGAATCAAACACTGTTTATTCCACTTTATATTATATAACGGTATAACCCTACCGGTTTCAAGGTCACCTCAACTCATCATCAGAGTAGCACAAACAAGTCTTGTTTTTTCTCATTTTTAATCTGCTTGGATTGGTGAGAGACTGAAATCTACGGAGATATTTGAATATAAAAAAAACACTGTTTATTCCACTTAACATAACGGTATAACCCTAAGAGTTACAAAGTTTTCACCCCATCATCAGAGTAACACAAACAAGGCTTGGTTTGTGCTCCCCTGATGATGGGGAGAAAACCTTGAAACCGGTAGGGTTATGTAATTTATGTAGTTGATAAGTTTTTCAAAATTTTCAATCGATGTCGATTTAGAAAAGCATCTCCCGACTACGACTCCACGAAAAAACCAACTGACCACAACCCTGACTCTTGAAGACTCCTACTCTCCAGCCCTGCTTCTAATGCTTCTTAGTGTTTGCTGACCAAAGTAGAATTTAATGATTTACTCAAGAGAGCTCTGAAAGGTTCTTTACCAGAAGAAATAAAAAATTATTTCTCTCCGCACATGAAAAACTCTGTGGCCTAGTTGATAAGACGCATGTCTTCCTACCCGAAAGTTACGGGTACGATTCCCATTAGAACCCTAATTATTTTAAAAAGTTGGCTGCGATTGCCACGTGGTACTAAACCCATAAGTTTGTACTGTATACAACGGAGGTGTAATACAATATGTATATTTTTCAGCAAGGTATAAGAAGTACGTTATATTTATTTTACTAAAAAAGTTGGCTGCGATTGCCACGTGGTACTGAACCCATCAGTTTGTACTGTATACAACGGAGGTGTAATACAATATGTATATTTTTCAGCAAGGTATAAGAAGTACGTAATATTTATTTTACTAAAAAAGTTGGCTGCGATTGCCACGTGGTACTGAACCCATCAGTTTGTACTGTATACAACGGAGGTGTAATACAATATGTATATTTTTCAGCAAGGTATAAGAAGTACGTAATATTTATTTTACTAAAAAAGTTGGCTGCGATTGCCACGTGGTACTAAACCCATCAGTTTGTACTGTATACAACGGAGGTGTAATACAATATGTATATTTTTCAGCAAGGTATAAGAAGTACGTAATATTTATTTTACTAAAAAATGTATAAGTACTCTCCTACGTACATAAAATGGAGGTGAATGTATAAGTACTCTCTTACGTACATAAGATGGAGGTGAATGTATAAGTACTCTCTTACGTACATAAAATGGAGGTGAATGTATAAGTACTCTCTTACGTACATAAGATGGAGGTGAATGTATAAGTACTCTCTTACGTACATAAGATGGAGGTGAATGTATTAGTACTCTCTTACGTACATAAGATGGAGGTGAATGTATAAGTACTCTCTTACGTACATAAGATGGAGGTGAATGTATAAGTACTCTCTTACGTACATAAGATGGAGGTGAATGTATAAGTACTCTCTTACGTACATAAGATGGAGGTGAATGTATAAGTACTCTCTTAAGTACATAAGATGGAGGTGAATGTATAAGTACTCTCTTACGTACATAAGATGGAGGTGAATGTATAAGTACTCTCTTACGTACATAAGATGGAGGTGAATGTATAAGTACTCTCTTACGTACATAAGATGGAGGTGAATGTATAAGCACTCTCTTACGTACATAAGATGGAGGTGAATGTATAAGTACTCTCTTTCGTATATAAGATGGAGATGAATGTATAAGTACTCTCTTACGTACATAAGATGGAGGTGAATGTATAAGTACTCTCTTACGTACATAAGATGGAGGTGAATGTATAAGTACTCTCTTATGTACATAAGATGGAGGTGAATGTATAAGTACTCTCTTACGTACATAAGATGGAGGTGAATGTATAAGTACTCTCTTTCGTATATAAGATGGAGGTGAATGTATAAGTACTCTCTTACGTACATAAGATGGAGGTGAATGTATAAGTACTCTCTTACGTACATAAGATGGAGGTGAATGTATAAGTACTCTCTTACGTACATAAGATGGAGGTGAATGTATAAGTACTCTCTTACGTATATAAGATGGAGGTGAATGTATAAGTACTCTCTTACGTACATAAGATGGAGGTGAATGTATAAGTACTCTCTTACGTACATAAGATGGAGGTGAATGTATAAGTACTCTCTTACGTACATAAGATGGAGGTGAATGTATAAGTACTCTCTTACGTACATAAGATGGAGGTGAATGTATAAGTACTCTCTTACGTACATAAGATGGAGGTGAATGTATAATTACTCTCTTACGTACATAAGATGGAGGTGAATGTATAAGTACTCTCTTACGTACATAAGATGGAGGTGAATGTATAAGTACTCTCTTACGTATATAAGATGGAGGTGAATGTATAAGTACTCTCTTACGTACATAAGATGGAGGTGAATGTATAAGTACTCTCTTACGTACATAAGATGGAGGTGAATGTATAAGTACTCTCTTACGTACATAAGATGGAGGTGAATGTATAAGTACTCTCTTACGTACATAAGATGGAGGTGAATGTATAAGTACTCTCTTACGTATATAAGATGGAGGTGAATGTATAAGTACTCTCTTACGTACATAAGATGGAGGTGAATGTATAAGTACTCTCTTACGTACATAAGATGGAGGTGAATGTATAAGTACTCTCTTACGTACATAAGATGGAGGTGAATGTATAAGTACTCTCTTACGTACATAAGATGGAGGTGAATGTATAAGTACTCTCTTACGTACATAAGATGGAGGTGAATGTATAAGCACTCTCTTACGTACATAAGATGGAGGTGAATGTATAAGTACTCTCTTACGTACATAAGATGGAGGTGAATGTATAAGTACTCTCTTACGTACATAAGATGGAGGTGAATGTATAAGTACTCTCTTACGTACATAAGATGGAGGTGAATGTATAAGTACTCTCTTATGTACATAAGATGGAGGTGAATGTATAAGTACTCTCTTACGTACATAAGATGGAGGTGAATGTATAAGTACTCTCTTTCGTATATAAGATGGAGGTGAATGTATAAGTACTCTCTTACGTACATAAGATGGAGGTGAATGTATAAGTACTCTCTTACGTACATAAGATGGAGGTGAATGTATAAGTACTCTCTTACGTACATAAGATGGAGGTGAATGTATAAGTACTCTCTTACGTATATAAGATGGAGGTGAATGTATAAGTACTCTCTTACGTACATAAGATGGAGGTGAATGTATAAGTACTCTCTTACGTACATAAGATGGAGGTGAATGTATAAGTACTCTCTTACGTACATAAGATGGAGGTGAATGTATAAGTACTCTCTTACGTATATAAGATGGAGGTGAATGTATAAGTACTCTCTTACGTACATAAGATGGAGGTGAATGTATAAGTACTCTCTTACGTACATAAGATGGAGGTGAATGTATAAGTACTCTCTTACGTACATAAGATGGAGGTGAATGTATAAGTACTCTCTTACGTACATAAGATGGAGGTGAATGTATAAGTACTCTCTTACGTACATAAGATGGAGGTGAATGTATAAGTACTCTCTTACGTACATAAGATGGAGGTGAATGTATAAGTACTCTCTTACGTATATAAGATGGAGGTGAATGTATAAGTACTCTCTTACGTACATAAGATGGAGGTGAATGTATAAGTACTCTCTTACGTACATAAGATGGAGGTGAATGTATAAGTACTCTCTTACGTACATAAGATGGAGGTGAATGTATAAGTACTCTCTTACGTACATAAGATGGAGGTGAATGTATAAGTACTCTCTTACGTACATAAGATGGAGGTGAATGTATAAGCACTCTCTTACGTACATAAGATGGAGGTGAATGTATAAGTACTCTCTTACGTACATAAGATGGAGGTGAATGTATAAGTACTCTCTTACGTACATAAGATGGAGGTGAATGTATAAGTACTCTCTTACGTACATAAGATGGAGGTGAATGTATAAGTACTCTCTTATGTACATAAGATGGAGGTGAATGTATAAGAACTCTCTTACGTACATAAGATGGAGGTGAATGTATAAGTACTCTCTTTCGTATATAAGATGGAGGTGAATGTATAAGTACTCTCTTACGTACATAAGATGGAGGTGAATGTATAAGTACTCTCTTACGTACATAAGATGGAGGTGAATGTATAAGTACTCTCTTACGTACATAAGATGGAGGTGAATGTATAAGTACTCTCTTACGTATATAAGATGGAGGTGAATGTATAAGTACTCTCTTACGTACATAAGATGGAGGTGAATGTATAAGTACTCTCTTACGTACATAAGATGGAGGTGAATGTATAAGTACTCTCTTACGTACATAAGATGGAGGTGAATGTATAAGTACTCTCTTACGTACATAAGATGGAGGTGAATGTATAAGTACTCTCTTACGTACATAAGATGGAGGTGAATGTATAATTACTCTCTTACGTACATAAGATGGAGGTGAATGTATAAGTACTCTCTTACGTACATAAGATGGAGGTGAATGTATAAGTACTCTCTTACGTACATAAGATGGAGGTGAATGTATAATTACTCTCTTACGTACATAAGATGGAGGTGAATTTTTGGAAATAAATTAAGTTTATTGTTTGCATACATGTCGGCACTTGTGGTCTAACTGTTAACACTCACGCTAAGCAAGCGAGCGCCTCAGGGTCGATTAAAGGCGAATAATATCTGAATTCATGTTTTCTGTAGCTTATAAGTGACTTATCATACATTTTTATATACGCTTTACAGCAACACAAAAAGTGCTTTACAAAATTCTACCTAGCGAAATGATGTAACACATTAAATCTGCAGTTCATGATGGAAATTTTATCTCCTTGCCATCGCTACTTTGGGTTTGATGAGTCAAGGCTATATGCTTGCTGAAGTGCAACATTTTGCACACAGAAAACCATTACGAACACAGGCGTTTTCCATCCACAAGATGGTGTATATGCAAACTCGATCATGAGGAAGCCCTGTCGCATCATAATAATGGACAAATTTCAGAGATTTATTTTCCAAATTATTAATACACTAAACACGAAACAATTAACCAGTATCATGCTGAGTTTCAGACATTTTTTTATAACTTATTTATTTGTTTAACACTTTTATTGCAAATACAATCTGGCGGGCTTATCGCCAGGCGGCAATCTCTTCCAACCATGAAGACAAAAGTAAATGCAGCAATTTACGTGGTCGCATAAATCAGCATAAATTGTTTACTACTTACTTCTCCTATTAACACACTATACATAATTTTTTCAAATAAAATACTACGTAAACGACAATTATACCACTCCAACACATCACCTGACAGCTTAATGTCAAAACTATAGCATTTTTACTCACTCTTATTATTCATTCAACACTAAATGAGAACTAAATAAAAATAAGTTTTTTCAATTTTATAGTTGAATTATTTCAGCGAGCGCATAATTTCATTTACAACAGTGAACAAAAAAGTTCGATATCTGATATTGCAAATCAAAATTATTTAAGTTATTGCTCAATATATTTACATTTTATTCTCTTCGGATGAACTTCAGAGCATTGCGGGTAGATCTGGATAATTATTATTATAACATGAAGATCCAACACCTGTATTCAAATAATAGAAAATACGAGTATTCCGCTTGCAAACGTGTGAGATTATTTTTTCGTATTGAAATTAAATTGAATGAATTAAACATAAGCGACCACAAGTTGAGGTATGCATACGAAGCCTGACTTTCAGTATATCCGGTCTTGAATTAACACTTTGTATCCCGATCCGGTGTTTTAATGTGATAAACAAGATTTGGGTTGAATTTACGAGTATGTCCCTGTTTTTCACATGTCCGACAAATTAAAAAAACAATACATATTATTGGCATCTAGTAAATATAGAAATAATTCAACCTTTGAAAGATATTCTCCTGATTTATATTAAACCAATATAAGACTCGCTCCGTCCTTGGCATGCTTTAAGAAGCGACTGAAAAAACTCTTAATTTCTAGTCAGTAAAATAACGTGTTTCATTCCTGATTTTTCTTTTCCTTTCCTCTCCACCATCCTTTCCTTTCCTTTTGATTGATGATATCTCACTTTATATGAAAAATAATGTTCGGGTGATTGTCCGTCTTTGTGGGATTCGTGGGCATGTTCTCGCGTATATGTTTATGGATTTCATGGGGATGGATAGTCATTTGAATGATTTATGCGACCACGTAACTTGCTTCATTTACTTTTGTCTGGTTGGTTGGAAGAGATTGCCACCTGGCAATAAGCCCGCCAGATTGTATTGCAATAAAAGTGTTAAATAAATAAATAATACCTTAGACACAGAAAATGGGCATGAAGTGTCATATTATTTTGAAGATCTTGGCATATCAATATAAGATCTAGTCTCCGGGTCCAAATGTAATAAGGAATTTGCAGGATCCTCCAAACACGTTGTTAAAGAGCGTGTCTTAACATGTATTGATATGTATTCCATCAACTAACAAAAAAGAAAAACCAAAATTTGCAAGGTGTGTGCTAAGCACAATAAGATAAGTGAGATCCTCAATAAGAGAGTAAGAACTGTGATGTAGTCTTCCTCCACAAAGGAGAATGTTGGCATATTTATCATACTAAACTAAATTATCAAAGCTTTTTAAACATTTAAAAAAAATTGAATACTATTTATTCCACTTTATATAACGTTATGTTATAACCCTACCGGTTTCAAGGTTTTCACCTCATCATCAGAGGAGCATAAACAAAGGAGCACAAACCGTTTTATTTAGTCGAATAAACCGTATTTGACTAAACAAATGACAATGTCTTTAAACTTCCACAATGTCTTAACTATACATAAAACATAATGTTTGATAACAATACGAGTATTTACTTAGACACAGCAATTTTAGTAAACCCATCACAAAAATCAGAATTCCTCAAAAAATAAGCCTGGCACTCGGAAAGGTAATCTTGATTTTGATCTGGTCTTAAAGTGTTAACATTGTATTTAAGTGGTTACAAAACCGAGACGTACTTGTTAACAATTAGTTAAAAAAACTCTTATTGCCTTAAATTATTTCAGCTTATTAGAATATTACCTAACTATTTCATTACTCTACACCTCAGCAGAGGTGTTCAACTATGATGCGTGGAATGGGAATGATTTCTTATGTAATTATAATTTTAATTATATAATTACATTACAATTTTATTATTAGGTATTTCTTAATTAATAATATTTAATTATCGTTTGAATGAGTTCATGAAGTATATACGTGTATAATTTGAATGACCCCACAAATACTCGTACTTATTTCTCATCATTAATGAAAATTTCAGTTTACGCTTTTCTATCAGCGCAAAAAATAGTATTTGTTTTTCACAAAGTGTAAAGCGGTTTTTTTGTTAAACTTATATTATAAATGCTGTCTTACAACCTTGTTTTTTTGTATTTTAAATAAAAAAAGATCTTGAGATCTGAGATAACAACGTTGACTAACTGTTCTGTAAGGTACTCGATTTACTAGTTCTGTAAATATTACGTTTATTTCATCCCTCTAACACTTAAAAAGGAATCATGTATCTTAATTATAACCATTCGAACTCAACTGATTATGGACTAGGGCAGGGGTGGCCAACTTGTTAGCTGTCGCAATCGACATTTTACGTAAAAAAATTACGATCGACTTATAACGTAATTTTCTTATGCCGATCGACTTTTTATTTAAAAAAATAGTCGCGACTTACCTATTAAATTCGTGAGATTCAACACATTAACACATAACACACATGTTAAAAAAAGATTAACTTATAACTCAAAGTTTAATAATAAGTATAATATGAGCAGAACTAACTTCGCAAAAAAAGCTTATACATAGATGTTAAATAACACACAAACATTTATTTGGAGTAGATACTCGTATATCTACATATTAAAAATAGATTAATAATTGGGTTTACAAGTTTATACTCGTAATGAGATTTAGAAACATCGCACGCCATATTTTAAGTTACGAAGACGGCAGCGATCAATAAAAAATTGCTTCGCTATCGACCTGTTGGCCATCCCTGGACTAGAGTCATCAAATGTGGGCAATGTCATCTTCGGCTTGCCTTATACAATCGACTCTTAACTTAAATCAATATAAGTATTCTCGTATTTCATAAAGTTGTTCATAAAAGACTTTTATTTTGAGATTCTTATTATTCAAAACTGATGTTTTTTTATTTAAATTTATTACCGTAAAGACACAAATCCAAGAAATACGAGTAGATATCTGTTTTGACAATTAAATTTTTCATAGTTATTTGAATTATTCGTTTGAAAAGTGAAATCAAGTTTCACATTTCAAATAAATGATATAAAGTTTCACTTTTCAAGCGAATGATACAAATAAAAGAAGAAAGTAACTACTCGTATAAGATATTCAAAGCTGCGTGTTTCAATATAATTTTATAGGAAAACTAGTGTTGTGATGATATTTTTGTTTTAATTTATTTCAATTTATTAAGAGTAATTTATCACATTATTGATAAGCATACATCCATACATATCATCACGTCGTATTCCTTGCAGGGTAGGCAGATATAATAGATCTCCAAACTGTTATACTTCTTGTCATGCACAACATTATACTATTCATATGTTTCACATTACGTTCGACCTCCGTGGCCTAGTTAGTAACTCTCCTAGCCCGGAGATCGCGGGTTCGAATCTCGCTGGAACCCAGTTTTTTTTTTTAAAAGTTCCAGTCTGGTTTCCATTTAATGCCTCTTTTACGTATTTCTGGTTGGTAGGAAGAGATTACCACATGCCTATAAGCTCGCCAGGTTGTACTGTATACAACGAAAGTGAAATACAATGCGTTTTTTTTTAATCTAGTCCATCTGATCAAGACTCGATTTCCTCGGTCTAAATCTTTCACGCATATCTAGCACTTCTGATTTGTATATTCGCTTAGTCATTCTTTCGTAATTCATTCTCTACACATGTCCAAACCACCTTAACTAATATTAATGTAACTTTTTTATAAAATCTAAACCATGATTCGATTTTTCTTATTTTTTATTGAACCTTTTTAATCAATGTAAATAAATCGTTAAATTTTATAAAACACGCTCACGCGCAAGAAAGGCATTTAATTAGTACAACGTTTCTTGTCCGTTTATCAATAATAAATTGTTATACTTGTATCAGGTATGACGTTGCTTTGTGTTCGAAACTGTCAGAAAAAGTTATTCCCTTGTTAGTTCAACTGATTCTCGATCTTCATTTATTTCAATACCAATTTCTTTTTTTAATTTTACTTTTATATCTATCTATAGGTAGAATTTTTCTAAAAGTTATCTTAGTATTATTATCACATATCCCACTATCTATTCACTTAAAGTTGAAAGTAGTAGTAATAATAATAATAATAATAAAATGTTTATTTATATAGTGCCCTTTAGAGAGCAGACTATCCTGAGGGCGCTTTTACTCGAGATTCGAACCCTATATTATTGTTCGATTCGAACCTAGTATTATTGAAATATTAAAAAATAAATATATGTTTATTAGATAAAAGGAAGGATAGATAACATAGATGGTTACGATCATAAGATGATAACACTTTTTCATCCTTGATTATTTCACCCTTGCAAGGATGTGGGAGATTACATCAATTCAATTCACCCTATACTTCTGCAACGACTTAAGGATGAGTATGGGGTTTTAGGCAGAGTCCTTATCTGGTTTGAATCTTATCTGTCAAATAGAAGCCAATCCGTTGTTTCAATCAGGAAGAATCTTCTCAGGATTGTTTAAAGTATAGTGTGCCACAGGTGTCGGTACTGGGGCCGCTGCTCTCTGTTCTTTATACTAATCATATCAGTGATCTCGTGGACACAGAAGGTTTAGAGTTTCAGCGGATGATACTTTGTTTTTGCAGATTCTCTGATTTAAACGGAAAAAATATTCTGAAATAGGATAATCTAACCGCATTCTTAAAGTCTCAAATTGGATGTCAAAACATAAATTAAAGTAAAACGGAATTTCTCTGGTTGATTTTCATCGCGTGTACATACTCGTATTCTTGATGGAGATGCTTTATCAGTTATGGGTGTTAGCGTCTTTCCAAAATACAGTATCAAATGTCTTGGTCTTGATCTATCTTGAAAGTAAGCTCTCCTTCCAATTAGTTATACGGTTTCTTCAGGTTTCTATAGTCGAACAGAGTTAATACTTGTATTTGTACGTCGATGTCTTCCAATAAAGGGAAATAAAAATCCTTATTAATGTGTGTGTTGTGTTGCGTCTGGATTATTGTAACTATTTTTCTGGTTTGCCTGATTCACAAATTTCTAGCTTCAGTCTGTTTCCAATGCAGCTGCTAGGCTAAGATAACATATGGTAGTCATAAATATTGCAATATTGGTCCACTTTTAAAAGTCTACACTGGCTTAAGTGTCGCGAACGGATTGATTTCAAGTCCCTTAATGGGATGCCTCCATTTGATCATTTGATGTGTCTGAATAATGTTCCTTCGAAGAGAAGTAGATTCTAATAAATTGTTTGTTCAATTTTAATCCAAAAGGGGGAGGGGGGGGGGTATAATGACAAAGCTTTTGCCGATGCCGATCTTGTGGCGTAGAATGGGTTGTCTCCTAGTATCAAAGATATAGATGGAATATGCAGCTTTAGGAGGCACTTAAAGACAATATTGTTTAGATTTTATCAAAATGTATGAGATCGTTCGAATTCGAATTCTGAGTTAGAACACATTTGAGGAGAATTTGCTCTCTAAACGGTGGTGTATAAATTATCGTTTTATTATTATTATTATTATTATACGTTACATCAGGAACATAGGGATTCCATAAAACGCCTCCATCCGGAGGTCGATCCACAGCCTTTAATAAAACTATGAATCAGCTCTGAGGTGATCTGTGGCTATTTTAACGATGTCCGCGTAACATGTTCGTGAAGGAAATCATCGGAAGTAATCATTAGTACATCATGTGTTAAGAGATTATTGTTTGAGGAAAGTCGTTTTGAATACCTCGGAAATAAATGTTAACAACAACGTCTATTATTACAGACAAGATTCAGTGCGTATTGAAAACTAACATTATAGAAAGTAACATTCAGTCTTTGTCAATAAACACAGGAATTTAAAATAAAACTAGTAATTAATGTGTGAGCTTTAATGACTTTTGACCGCGATAAATACTCAAAGATATTCATAAATAAATATTTGCCCATTCAGGAACACAAACCGGTTTTGTTAAGACATTATTATGCACGTAACAAAGCTTATTAACACGCCCATAAAATATATTTTATTTTTCAAACATAACAACGTGTTTCAGGAATCTATATTACAATTACGGGATTGTGGAAGGAAACATAAATTATTTTAATTTTGTAAAAAATACTCAAGACTAGAAATATAAAGTTTTTTAGTATTTTGGCTTGAATGGTTAAAGATAACCCAAATTCCTCTTATCTTATACTAAGATACTCGTAACTAAGGAAATATGATGCCACTTTGTATAGGCAAAGTATTTTGACTTGAATGTGTAAAGATAACCCAAATTCCTCTTATCTTATACTAAGATACTCGTAACTAAGGAAATATGATGCCACTTTGTATAGGCAAAGTATTTTGACTTGAATGTGTAAAGATAACCCAAATTCCTCTTATCTTATACTAAGATACTCGTAACTAAGGAAATATGATGCCACTTTGTATAGGCAAAGTATTTTGACTTGAATGTGTAAAGATAACCCAAATTCCTCTTATCTTATACTAAGATACTCGTAACTAAGGAAATATGATGCCACTTTGTATAGGCAAAGTATTTTGACTTGAATGTGTAAAGATAACCCAAATTCCTCTTATCTTATACTAAGATACTCGTAACTAAGGAAATATGATGCCACTTTGTATAGGCAAAGTATTTTGACTTGAATGTGTAAAGATAACCCAAATTCCTCTTATCTTATACTAAGATACTCGTAACTAAGGAAATATGATGCCACTTTGTATAGGCAAAGTATTTTGACTTGAATGTGTAAAGATAACCCAAATTCCTCTTATCTTATACTAAGATACTCGTAACTAAGGAAATATGATGCCACTTTGTATAGGCAAAGTATTTTGACTTGAATGTGTAAAGATAACCCAAATTCCTCTTATCTTATACTAAGATACTCGTAACTAAGGAAATATGATGCCACTTTGTATAGGCAAAGTATTTTGACTTGAATGTGTAAAGATAACCCAAATTCCTCTTATCTTATACTAAGATACTCGTAACTAAGGAAATATGATGCCACTTTGTATAGGCAAAGAAATACTCGTACATGTTTAGCTCACTTGATATTTATTAACATACATATGTTAGAATTGAGGTACGTTCACTCGATATATAAAAAAAAGAAAAGAAAACACTAGAATCAACCGAGATGATGATATAACGATTGTAAAGAAACACTATACTTTAACTAAAGCCGAATGTGTTATTATAACATATCGGAAGATCTAAAAAGGTTTATTTGTAGTTCACCTTCCTTTGTAAGTTTTCTGCGGTTTACTTACCAAACATTTTTTCCTCAACATATGAAGATGCAGGAAAGTATCTTATGTAATTGCCGCAATCACTGCCTTCCTATTATTTTGTTTAATTAATACATATTCAATTTGTATTGGTCTTAATCTGTCGAAAATAGAGGGTTATAATTTCGAGTTAGTCCTTGAGGAAGGCTGCCATTTAAACGGCGCTGGATAAATCATTCTTTCGTTACTATTGTTAGAAGTGAGGAAAGAATACGTATCTCCTGCTTGAATAACTCACCGGGAAAAGGGAACATTTTTACTGTGGTACCATATGTTTATACAGAGGTGCTATCTTAAAGGTGTTACCTTAAAGTCATGATAATCACCAACCTCCGAAGAGAGAAACTTTAAAGAAGAAATAAGTAAATTAGTTATGATTTCATTATACATATACATCAGCACGCTGCGCCGTATCCCTTGCGGAGTAGGTAGAGAGCTCCACTACAAAAATCTTACTTTCAACCTTCTTCTGCTGAGTTCATGTCACAATTTCATATATCAAGGTGGGCACTAGCACACTATTATGTATACTCATTGATATTGACAGGTTGATACTGCTCCGTTTGAGCGGATATTGAGTGGTTAAGTGCTCCGTTTACCTGTTCCCTGTTGCTACCTTTCTTTCAATATCCCTTTCAACTTACAATTTCATGGTTTAAGAAGGTAACCACTAACACACTTTTATGTATAATAACTTATATTGACTGGTTGTTGTATGTTGATACTGGACGGTTTTTTATATTACAATTAGTGCTCAGTTTGAGCAGATAAAGAACAGTTGTTGTATATTACATTTAGTGCTCCATTTACATTGTTCCCTGTCGCTTCACTTTTTAAATATCCCTTTCAATTTTAATTAAAAGAAGACAAAAGCTTTTAGAGGCACTGTTGGGCCAATTTGATGGGTCAAGTCGTGTAGGAGGTGCTCTTTACAGGGCGCTTTATAATTTGTCAATTTATTATTACTATTATTATTATTATGCTCGAGAATCGAATCTGAAAATCCTAGATAGAGGAGTCTTTCCAACTAGGCCACATAGCTTCTGTTTTAATAAGAAAATTAACATTCTTCACCCAGTCATCGAATATATTTGCAAATTCTTAAAAAGTTTTCCTTTCTTTTGTTGTATTCGATTCGTTACAATTAAGTTATCATTAACATTTCCTAAAGAAAACAAAGGTAACGAAAAAGATTTTTTATGGTTCGGTTGTTATTTTGTCGCTTTCACACTGAAGTTAAACCGGGTTGACGATGATGATGATGAATAAGGAAATAAACTTTAAACCGAAGTGCGCATATGTTACAATGCAACTCTTTTATATAATCAAATTACCAATTGCATTAACGCTAACTTGATACTTAAATACATATGGTAAGTATATTTGCATACAGCTTCCTTAC
Organism: Odontocerum albicorne; assembly: GCA_949825065.1. Lineage (NCBI taxonomy): Eukaryota > Metazoa > Arthropoda > Insecta > Trichoptera > Odontoceridae > Odontocerum > Odontocerum albicorne. The sequence continues at coordinate 15,935 of CATKWJ010001118.1, forward strand.
ATTCAGTCTAACTCTATCATCACCGAGCATTAACAAAACTATTAAAATGCCAAATGGGGACATAGCCTCGGGAATGCAAAATTTAGGACAATAATGAATTACCATTTTTAAAATATAATGCATACCATTGACTATTACTCTGTAAATCATCAAGTATTATATTAAGGCACACCATATTTTTTCTAATGTTATTAATATTTACGACGTCGTGGCTAGAAGAATGGTTGTATTCGATTACCCATGGAAGCCAAAATAAAAAGGTTTTGTATTATATTACACTTTCGTTGTATACAGTATAACATGGCGTGCTTATTGCTATACGTCAATCTTTTCTTACCAACCAGAAAGATAAATCTCTTTTTACTAACCGATTAATATGCAACCTAAGAAAGTATAACCGTGTGTCTGCCTCGAAACAAATTTAAATTGCTTAAGATCAGACAGCGAACATGTCAAACCACATTTACACATCTTCATTTCTGTTTCACTCAGTATTAAGAGATTTACTTGTTAATTTATGGTTAAGATATTTACTTTCCAGCATTTGCAAAAGTTAAAAAAAACCTTTGGTAAAAAACCCGTAGAAAAAAAGGAATATGAACTACACAGAGAAACTGCTGAAGCGTGAGAAATAGACGCCAAATTCAAATCATATCTATTTTATAAAATCTCCTTAACTGTCCCGCCATCCCCTCTTATATCATTGTAAATTTTGACCGTCTTTCCGACCATGGACTTGCCCTACGCTCAGAAAGAGATTGTTTATTGGCCTTTCCAGTTCACCGCTCTACTTTTTTTACGTCGTCCTTTACTGCCCATGCAGTGAGACTCTGGAATCAGTTACAAACCAATGTTAGACTCACTCCGTCCTTGGCATGTTTAAGAAGCGACTGAAAAACTCTTCATTCCTAGTCAGTAATATAACGTGTTTCATTCAGTCTTGATTTTTCTTTCCTCTCCACCATCCTTTCCTTTTCCCTATATCTCACTTTTATTTTAATATGTTTATGCCCATAAATATGAATAATCTTTTGAATATTTTTTGCGACTGTGCAGCTTGCTTCATTTACTTTTGTCTGGTTTGTTGGAAGAGATTGCCGCCTGGCAATAAACCCCCCATATTGTATTTACAATGATGTGTTATGTATAGCAGCACATTCGGATTGAGGTGGAGTGTAGTTTATGAGTGTTGAGTCAATATATTTATAGTTATGAAATTTAATAAAATCTCCCAAAAAATACTGTCTTCAAATTCTTCCTAAATCTGCACACGCCACCCATACATCAAACACTTAAGGTCAGACCATTCCACGTCGTACGACCAGCAACGGTCTTGTGGCATCAACATTCATAGATATACAAAAAAAAAACTTAGCCAAATATATAATATATTGAAGAATACAAATTATGTTAAGTTTTCCAACGTCCCCAGCATTATAACATTTATTTTCATACGTCCGAATACATCTCAGTCTACCATCAAATAACAGTTGGTGTTGTCTGATGTACATTCAAATCTGAAGGAACTTAACTAACATTCATAAACAATATGTTGTATGGCATGATATTAAGTACAAAAATAGTTTTGTTCTTGTGTTTACATCTATGGACCATGTATGTAAATCTGCCCTGTTCGATTTTTGCACGGTTACATCTCACCAATATATTTATTGGGAGATTAAATTGCAGCACTTGTTTTGTTTAGTTGTCAGTGGGTTCACAATATGGAGACAATAAATAACATATATATTAATCATAATCTGTCAAAATGATAGTCCATAATAGTATTTTAGTACCAACTTTGATGTATGAGAGTGAAACGTGGATGTGAAACAAGACTGAAAGGAACCGAATAAATACTGAAGAAATGCGTGCACTTAAAATAATACCATATATGGAGTGACTATGTGTGACAGAATACGGCATGATGGGATTAGGGATGAGTGTAAACTAAAGGCTGATATGTTGAGTAAGATGAAGAAGAGCACTCTGAAATAGTTTGGGCACGTGTAACGAATGAATGAAGAAAGGTTTTCTAAACAAATATACAGTGAGTGGAAGGTGTGGTAGAGGAAGACCAAGATAAGCATGATTGAATAAAGTTTATGATATTTTGAAAGAAGGAAATGTAAAAAGTTAGAGGAATCGCTGGAGCTGTACGAGAAGGATGTAGAAGATGCAAAATATGTGTATCGCGGCAGTAACTTATAGCGCTCTTTCGTTTCTGCCTAGCCCGATAGGGAGACGGTATAATGGTATATATGTTTATATATATATATATATATATATATATATATATATATATATATATATATATATATATATATATATATATATATATATATATATATATATATATATATATATATATATATATATATATATATATATATATATATATATATATATATATATATATATATATATATATATATATATATATATATATATATATATATATATATATATATATATATATATATATATATATATATATATATATATATATATATATATATATATATATATATATATATATATATATATATATATATATATATATATATATATATATATATATATATATATATATATATATATATATGTTATATTTTATATTTTATATTTTCACGGAGAGGAGTATACGTTGAATATTCTTTTGGAGTACTCCGTGTAGTCATCATGGTGGTCTTTATATTCCAATATTTCGTTCTGGATTACACCAAAACATCATCAGGGACACCAAAACATCATCAGGGAAAAGATTGATTTAGAATTGACTTTCTGTCAAAATGACATTTGTTAATTAGCGCTTTTGTTTGTTTACTCTGTGACCATAGATCCATAAGTTTTCATTAGAATTTCTTTTAAATATTTATTTGATTTGTAGCTACTTTTTGGTTATTTTTATTATTTTATTTTATTATTTTATTTATCATCGGTTTCTTGCGTTCATTTAATATTGTATGCCATATTTTTGATATTCTTAGTGTGTCATCACGTGTGTTTAGACAGTTTGGTTGAAGATAAATTTCGATGGCTTCTCTTGTTGTTCTTGCTCTTTCTCTATCAACGTTTTTTATGGTTTTTGCATCATCAAAATTTATTTTATGCCCTTCTGTCATAACATGGAATGCTAGGGTTGATGTTGGATTTTTATTTTTGACGTCTACGCGGTGTTCTGCGATGCGTGCCGATACTCGACGATTAGTCTTCCCTATATGGTCGTTCACATGTTGAACACGGTATCTGGTATATTCCGTGGTTTTCATTTGGTATTTTGCTCTTGACACTTCTTATTAACGATGAAATTTTTTGGTGTGTTCCAAAGATGGTGGATATGTTATTTTTATTTAAAATTCTAAATATATATATATATATATATATATATATATATATATATATATATATATATATATATATATATATATATATATATATATATATATATATATATATATATATATATATATATATATATATATATATATATATATATATATATATATATATATATATATATATATATATATATATATATATATATATATATATATATATATATATATATATATATATATATATATATATATATATATATATATATATGTGTGTGTGTGTGTGTGTGTATACATATATATGAATTTGCAATACAAAGCAAAATACTGTCGAAACAGGTGTTATACGAGTATATTACAAATAACAATAATGTATGGAGGTCTCAAAAAAGGTAAAGGCAAGTGGGATTGATGACAGAAGATGGTAAAAGTGAAGGACCGTGCAGAGTGTGGGTGTGCGATTCATTTTGACAGTGCTCGAGCTGACATAGTTTGACAAACATACGTAGGAACCTGAGAATGCGCGATGCCTGATTGCACCTCTGTCAGAACTGTAATAAATATGCGACTCTCGCAACTGTCTCTACACCCATATAAAATATAAGAACACACCCATAACTACTTTATTGGACAATCGTACTCGCTAGTGAGTGATAACTTTAGATAACTAGATGAATGCAGCGAAAGAGGTTAATCAATTTAACGGTATAATAAGATTCAAAGTATATTTAATTCGACTGATGTTTGTCATGACACGATAATGTACTTTTATTTATTTATTTATATATATACAACAAGAAACTTTATAAGCACATATTTTGTGGAGAAAAAAAATAACAGGTAATTTAATGTGGACACACAATTTAAACGGATCTGGGTTTGTTGTTTTCAATTTGTCGTGTCCTCGTTGAAGTAGACTTTTGCCTGTATCCTACTTAGATACTAAACAATAATATTGGATCTGAGAGGATCATGTGGATCAAGATTTTTTTTAATCTGGTGTGTACTAATTATAAAAAAAGTTAAAAGGACACTTGTATATAGCTTTGTTTAGATAGCAGACTGTCCTCTAGAGCGCAATCTGTCAGATCAACAAATATTTACTAGATCAAAGCGCCAAATTCGTAAATTTGTTTTCTTAGACGAGACGAGACGAGACGCGACAATGAAAAGAAAAGGCGAAAAGAGTGGCCAGCATCGCGTCACTAGATGCCGTGTGTGGATCCAGGATTGGAATCTCAAGTCGCTTCAGAGTATACAAAATTTATTGACAATCATACTCGTCTATGAGAGGTTAGTTAAGTTAAAAATGGACTGCAATTTTTTGAAGATATATTTGTTTCATTAACAAACATTAAGCAGCTCAAAGCACTAAACCACCTTAGCTTAAATAATGCCTTCTTCATCGCATGCATTAATGCTGGAAATTGTAGTCTGCTGTTATGTCACGAACTTGATGCACCACCCGTCTCCATCGCTCCAGGCCTTGGACGATGCTGAATGCAGCGCTTAAAGAGGATCCTTTTATCGTCCTATGGAGAATACAATATACTTAACTAGACGGATTTCATAAGTAGACTAGTCAGTCCATATCATTGTCAGACTTGTCATAGAAGATTTTATCATTCTAATTCGTCTTCGAATCTCTGCTTCACATCCTCCATTTCTCGAATATATATTTTAGCATGAAATATTGCAATTCTCAATCGAAGGCCTTTAAACAAAAAAAAATCATAGCATTTTGTATAATTGATACGGTTTTCAATGGAAATAAATAAAGCCAAAATAACGTATACCAGTGTTTCTTATTTATTATTGATTAATACGTTTCGAGTTATATAATATATAGATTCATGTGTGCGCGATTTAAAAGATGAAGGGAGAGGTGTAAGAATGAGTGGAATAAACGTATGTGGACTTCTGTGTGTAGATAATATGGTAATGTTTGCTGAAAATGAAGGTGATTTCAGGAATATGATAAATTAGCTGTATGAGAGATGTCTAGTAAAGATTTGAGAATAAATAAAGCGAAATCAAAGGTTATGGTTATAGAAAGACGTGTAGGAAAAAGTGTGTGCGATGTACGGGCTAATTAAGAAAAAGCAGCAGGTTGATGGATTCTGTTATCTGGGCAGTATGTTTGCGTGTGAGGGGCGGGTTGAAAGAACAGTAGCGTCAGGGAACAAGTTAAAAGGAGGACTTAACGTATTACACAACAACCGCACAACATCAACAGTAGCAAAAATGACAATACATAATAATGTGTCGGAGCCCACTCCGATATACAGAAGTGGAACTAGGACTTGACGGAAAAAGGTTAGGAGTTAGATTAATGCTGTGAAGATGCGTGCACTAAGAAAGAAATATGGAGTGCAAATATATTAAAGAAGGTGGAATGAAGAAATTAATACATGGATAAAATGGATGTTTTATGCAAGATAAAGAAAGAAGCTTCGAGATTGTTTGGACATGTGGAGTATGAATGTCGAAAAAATGATTAAGCGAGTATATAAGTCAGAAGTGCAATACAAAGTGTGCGTGGAAGAGGGAGATTGAGGAATACGTAGCTAGATCAAATGGACCAGATTTCGAAAGGTACAACGAGAAGTACGAATAATAGATCATTGTGCATGATGAGATTCATGAATGTGGAGGAAACGATAGTTGTGTGCTTAGGTAGAAAAGTTTTAGAGACATGTTCTCTCTGCCTTTTTCGCAAGGCACACGGCGTGATGATATGTAAGTATGAGTTATATAATCTTAATTCTGTCGCCATTAAATAAACCGTTAATATGATGTCTGAGAATTTGTCCTCAATTCGTAATCTAGTTAATCCCTAATCTTTTATCTTTTCATTGAAATTATTGGAAAGTAAATAAAAAGTATAGTTTCTCAAACAATACTTGTTTTTACCTTCCAATCATTTCAATGAGTCCTCTTTTATATTGTTTATGGTAGTTAAGTTTGGTACCACATCTCAGTTAAATTTTTCCTCGGCTCCGTGTAGTGTATTGATGTCAGTAAATATTTCATATGCTACTTAAGACTATTTAAACTTGTTAACAAATTTCGCTATACGCTCGTCTGCAATTTAAAAATTGCGCAGAAGTGTTAAGAGTGGGTGATTCTCAATCAATTTGACATTTAATAGAATTTGTTAAGAATGACGTTTTAAGATGTTTACAATGCTCTACGGTGCGAACAAATGCTGCATTTATTTGCATAACTTATCAAATCACCTTGGAAAAAGAGGTGTTAATTGTTGTTTTTATTCAATTAAGCGTGCATAAAGAAAGGTCATTATAAACCAACTGCAACAAGAAAATGTATGCGTTATACTACAATGATTTTCAATACCAATATAAAACAGTATTAAAAAGCATTTTGACTATCGATTAGACGTCAGTTTTTTTAATAAGTTGTTTTTCTTTTTTTGTAACTTGTAGAACGTACTTTCAAGTTTCTTTGAAGACAAAGAGACGCCCATCAACAATTATCTCGAGAATAAAACATGACATTATTTTTCAGTTACTTTTTAGCTAAGAAAACGAATCGGGTAAAACAAATTTTCACAAACTAAGTGTTTAAAAGCGATATACGAAATGTTTATTTTTTCTAAAATATTCTTTGAATATAAAATACAATATTCGTATTATTATTATGTAATAATGCGTATGTTTTGGGTTTCAACATTTTCAAAGTCATTTATTTGTGTGCCTTTTTTAAATAAATATGATTTTTTATGAATGGTTTTTGTTACAATTTAATGACCAATATTAGTTTTTCATTTGATTAGAATTAGCCTAATTTATGTCATTTTATAGATATTAAAAGATGATACGAAGAGTGCCAAATAAGTTAATAATTGTTATAAAAACTAAGTTTGTAAAAAACACATTTTAATGGGAAAAAATGCCCTTTATATTTTTTTGTTTCATTTAAAGACAGAAGAAAGACTAGCGAACTATCCTCAAATTATATTAATTCATAGCCCTGTATGATGTAATCATTTTTTGTGTTTAAAGTATTCATTTTGTCATACTATATAACTCAAGAATAATGTCTTCGTGTCATATAATTTGATCAAAGGACACCGAATGTGATGGTATGTATCATATGCCTTAGTTTATGTTAAGGTTGCAAATATCATTACAAAATATTTTTCTTTGGAATGAAGAATGCGCAATCACAATTCGCTGTCTGAATTTAGTAGAATATAGATGGAAATAATTGAGTGCTTTTGGCACTATTAAAAGAAGTGAAGAGCGTTCAGATATCACATGACTTTGGGCATCCGAAATTGGATCTTCAGAAATCAAATTAATTTGCTGAGATTGCCGATATATTTTTCCATAGTTTATCGACCTATAAATATAGGCTGATTGCAGAGTTAATGTAGTATTGAAATTGTGTGGTACTACAATATTTTTTCCCACTAATGTCAAATTGATATGGTGAGGTGCAGGCAGCTGACAAAGGACGACCCAGTATGGTGTGATCAACTGTGTACAGTACCCGGCGGTAAGTAATACACATCGGGCTTAAGAAAGAGACTGTCAGCCATAAACGGCTAACTTCGGCTTTGTAGAGCGTCGACTCTGTCATTCATACACGTGTTCCGTTGCGAGACTGTTAGCGCATCGTGCGACAGAGACGACGCTCTACAAAGTCAAATTTAGCCGATTATGGCCGACAGTCTCTTTCTTATGCACAATGTGTATTGCTTACCGCCGGGTACTGTACATATTTTTTTAATACATTTGTTAACATTTTGACGACTCGTACTTTGCCCCTTTGGGTTATTGCCTATTATAAAAAAGTACTCTGTCTAGAGTTTTTAAACTGTTGACTTATAATGTGAATACCCTTGAGACTGTAGTGAATATACTCCACGTGGATTACTAAGGATCATCGTCAGTTTAAACTGTTGACTTATAATGTGAATACCCTTGAGACTGTAGTGAATGTACTCCACGTGGATTACTAAGGATCATCGTCAATTTGAATTTGGTAACTTTCATTTTCAGGTCCTGTGCTTTGCCTTCCAATGGTACTTTGTTTAGAAGTTTTTGTAGATAATTTATCTGGTCAACAATAGTAACAATGTTCGCCTAACGGATATTATTGATATAAACACTATTCCTCTTAACTTTTCGTCCACATTTTATGTAATTAACACGGTCTTTAGAAGCCGAATATACTATGACATATTGGAATATCTACACAGCTTTCTTACCAAATGCAAGTTGTAACCTTTTCTAAATGTATACGAATGCGGGGAAGTGCCTACTCTAATGATCGCAGCCCCACTTCGATGTTCTCACACTCAAAAAATGTAATCTGTCAATATAGTATACTCGTAAGTAGGTTCGAATCCCAAGTAAGAGCGCCCTTGAGAGGAGTTAGCTTTTCTCAAGGGCGCTCTATAAATTGTAGTTTTATTATTATATCTCTCCTTAAATTAATTAAATGCCCTCTACGAAGAAATAATTTCTTTTGTTCTGTGCTGTATGTAACTCTTGTTTTATCTCATCGTGTTGTCTTGTTTCTTTATGTTTATTTGAGTATTTATAACAGAGTAACTTGGTGAAAATATCTACCAACTTACTTCAGATGGCTATACATCTCGTGCAAATATTTAGTCACCGTCCGGGTGACTTCAAGTCGATCGGTCACTCGCTGTCTCCTTTCAATCTCTCTCCACTCCCAGCATCCTAAGATTTGACTACACGTCATCTAAAAACCTTTGCCTCGATCTACCGAGTGACCTTATTCTGTGTTGTTGGGCTTGCAGAATGATCTTAAATGACCGTGTCAACTGAGATGTGCTTACGCTTACATGGACTATCCATGACAACTGTCGTGACCTCATAGCGCCGCTAATAAGTGATTGTCTAATTAATATTCGAGTGTTTTTCATTAGATCTCAGTTTTCACTCTCCTGCTACCAGTTTTAGGCCAATTTTGAATTGAAGAGAGTTTACTCTCTAAATGGCGCTATATAAATCGTATTTTAATTATTCTTAACTATTTTTTATAATAATAAAAAAATGATAATTTATATAGCACGGTTTAGAGATCGAAGTCTCCTCAAAAAGAGATTCTAACTCACCATTATTGAAAGGTTAAAGTTATTTCAAAGAAATTAAGAATTACATTATATGGTAGGTTGAGTGTAAGGATAGGAAGATGGTTATAACTGTGGCCATTATATTAAAAACTTCCCCGCATCTGCATACGTTCAAAAAATATTTGGTTAGAAAATCGCAGAATACCTACTTACCAAAGGGATGGCGAACTACAAAGAAACCTTCCTTTCGATATGTAATAGGAATACATTCGGCTTAGGGTGTAATGTGTATTTGTAGTGTACTTATATAATCGCAAATCTTGATAAGACCTCCCAAAAAGGGGTGTATTTAAGTGCTGCTACAGTTGCCTCCCATATCTCTAACAATTCGATGAAGACAGTGTCAACTGAAATGATATGAATTCTTGTTTTTTATGAAAAATTTATTTAACCATCTGAATTTGGTTCTTCTTGACATTTTAAAACGGACATGGTCAACCCGCCGTCCGCATGAAGTCCACAGGGATATTTTATGCGCTCCGCGAGATGTTTTTTTTAATTTTATGAATCATGAAGGAAATAACAATTGATTAGAGTTACATATGCTAGAATTTCGATACGATGAAGAACATTTATATACAATAATGTGTTAGATGGTCCATAACAGTATTTTAGTACCAATTTTAATGTATGGGAGGGAAACTTAGATGTAGACTAAGATTGAAAAAGTCGAATAAATGCGGTAGAAATGCGTGCACTGAGAAGAATACATGGGGTAACTATGTATGACACGATGTTCTGATGATCAAGGGTAATGTATTGGCAAGATAGAGAAGAGTGAATGAAGAAAGACTTTCTTAACAAATATGCAGTTTAAATGTGAGTAGAAAGCGTGGTAGAGGAAAGCCGAGGAAATGATGGTTGGATAAAATGTATGATATTTTGAAAACAGTAAATGAAAAAAGTTAGAGAAATTGTAGGAGTTATATGAGAAAGTGTAGAAGAGGTATGTGTGTCGCGATAGGAAAATTTGGCGTTTCTCTCCGTCTTACCCCGATAGAGAGATCGTTGATATGTAACGTAATGTTGTAATTTAAAGTAAACACAAATCTGCCCATTATCATAAAATATAGGCGACTCGACAAATCATACAAAGTGTACCAAGTGTTATAGTGTGAACGTCGCTTTATACGGAGTAAACAAGACAATAACTCCCCTACATAAAAAATAACTCAATGAAGATCGAAAGTCCGAAAGCCGGTCAGACGTAAACAGAAGTTAACACTTTGAGACCCGATCAAAATCAAGACAACCTTTCCTAGTGGCCGGCTTGTTTCTGAAGAATTTTTATTCATTAAGGGTTTTCTAAAATTACAATACTATAAATATTATATTGGGCATATTGTGATAAAATTTTGTATATTTATTACAACATACTTGAATTGTTTAGTTGAGTGTGATAACTATGCCAATATTCTCCTTTGTGGAGAGATACATCATACTCCTTACATGCATACTGGTTCTCACTTTTCTTATTGTGCTTAGCACCTGGCAAAATCTTCAGGACATCAATGTCAGTTGATGGAATACAAATCAACACGTGTTTAGACATGTTCTCTGATTACCAGTTTGAAGGATCCTGCCAATTCTTCCTTGTAGTTAGTCTCCAGATTCATACATTAAAATCTTTAATATCTGACACTCCACTTAACACTGATGACACGACTTATGAATATTAATCATACATCGATTCATGTTTATTATCATTATCTAGGTTTTCAACCTTTGTCAAATAGTAGCACCCTCAAAAGAAATTATCGCGGCACCCTCCCTACCTTTTCTTATTTCGTACATATATATTTACAACACAAAAAGTACAAATATCAATTGAATTATAATAACTTTTTTGTTTAATAACCATGTAAGAAAATGACAATACAAAAAACGTTATAAAAATTAATGAAATATTTTGGCTTAATGTGACTCAACTTTTTTTTCAACACTTAGATTCATATTTGAAAGACGCAGTCACATTTCTTCCTCAACTGATTTGGATCATTCTATTTTTTTGTTTTTATAGTTGTATGAATACGATAAATTCAAATAATAACATGGTGTTTTGGTCAAAAACGTCTACTCTGACTTACTCCTAAGTATCGTGAACGGATTGATTTCAAACTTTGTCTATTTGTATTCAATGACGTCAATGGAATGTCTCCATTGTCTTTCGAACCTGTTCGAAGAGACGGTCTTTGAGAGGGAAGTCAAATTTTGAGGTCGATTTCTTCTTCATGTAATAAATTGGTTGTTCCATATCAATCCAATAGGGTGGGGCATTATGATAAAGCTTTTGCCGTTACTTGTCCTGCAGTGTGGAATGGTAGGAGGCATCCTAGTGTTAGGGATGTGGGTGGCGTGTGCAACTTTAGGAAGTACATAGAGACAATCTTTTCGGGAGGTCTTATCAAAATTCATGATGTTACATATACATGAACACTGTACACATACACTACACTAAACTTAAAGCCGAATGTGTTACTGTCATATATCGGAAGATCTACCAAGGTTTATTTGTAGTTCGTCGGCCAAACATGTAAAGTCTTGTCAAATGAAAAAACACAACATTCTTTCTTACATCGCTTTAGTAAAGCTTTGTTAATAAAGGATCTTTCAAATTGAGCGGTTTTTTTAATTCTTGGATACAACACAGATGGCGTCGCGAACTTGCCTGAGTCTAGTGACATTTGAGAAGTGTAATGTATGATATTTATAAAAATGGAGTCGTATGCAATATAACAACGCGTTCAAATTGTTGAATTATTTTATGTAGTGTAATCTCCGGAAATGGTGATGTTAATTGGCCACCAAGATCATGTGATCTGACACCGTTGGACTATTTTCTCTGGGGTTACGTGAAAAAATGAGCTGAATGACGAAATTATTCGCGTTATTGATGAGTTAGAGCCGCAATTATGCCAAAATGTCATCGAAAATTTTGACGAAAGAGTGGGCATCTGTGGAGCTGCAAGAGGTGGACATTTGGCGGATATTATTTTTTGTGTTTAAATGTGATACATTATACTTTAATGACCAATAAAAAGTTTTTTGAAATCAAAGCGAATTGTGTGTTTTATTCAAGAATTTAAAAAAATTGAACAAAAAAAAAGTAACTAATCAACTTTATAGAATGGGTATTGGTAGAGGGTTCCGGCTGTAAGTGTGGTCTGGGCGATGAGATTATAGATCATATGTTTTTGGTTGTCTTTGACAAGACAAATCGAATTAAGTAAATGCTATATCTACGTTACGTTTATTTTTCTGTGAAGAACTCTTCCGCTTCAAATATATTGTGAGTTTTTAAAAATGTTATCTATTGAGACTTTCATCCTTCAAGTATTGTTTTTTTTTTAATTTAAAACAACCAAGATGAGATAATACTCTTTAGAAAAATGAAACCACTCAGTCAAGGCACCGTTCGCTCTAACGCACGCTCCACTTTCGCTCTAACATACTCGTATAATGGCTCAATACCACGTACCTATTCATTTTCATTCAACACTCACTAGTAGTGGATTCGAATCCTGAGTTAGACCACTATTGAGTGGCGTTTGCTCTCCAAACAGCGCTACATAAATTCTCATTTTTATTATTATTATTATCGGGGTACAAAGTGTTAAATGTACCCGTACAAGTATGTACCTGCATAATATGGACGAGAATGCGTACACGACACGCGTGAGTGCATCACATGTCAACACAAGACCCTCTTGTTACAGGTCATCATCTCTTCCGCGTGTTATGTAGTCGGCAACGAATTGTGCAGTCATCTTCAGTAACATATTAACGTCGAAAAGGCTTCAGGAATACGAGAACATCAGTCCGCTGCCAAAATAACTCAAGATGAAACAATGCGACATTATGTATGCGTCCATGCTTCCTAAAGATATTGTGCAATTTTCACTTGCTCTATAATTTCGATCTACTCGTACGTTATAAAGGCGTAGTATTTTTATTACAATTTACTAATTATCACAATTAGTTATGTAATTTATTTTGGTATTTTAAATAATCAGTATAGTAAAGTAACTCTGCTAAGATTATAGTTCAGAACAGTATTTTAATACCATATTTGATGTATGGGAGTGAAACATGGGCGTGGAACAACACTTAAAAGAACTGAATTAAAACTGGAGAAATGGGTGCAATTAGTAGAATATATAGGGTGTAATGTATAACAGAAAATGAAACGGGGTGATTATAAATGAAATAACAGTCAACTTCCTTTAATCTAGAGGTAACATTCTTGGTTTCCACCATGGGGTTTGGGTCTCGATTCCCGATGGTACCAAAATGTGCCAGTCTGGTAAAATAATTCGTAAAGTGACAATACGCGCACGCGCCGAGAGGTTGTGTTTCCAACGCGTTCAATGACGAACCGGAAGTTCCGTGCCTACTCCAGAGATTCTAAACCCTAATGCTGAAGAAAATATTGACTTCCAGCTACGATTGTTCCTGTGTTCGGAACAATTATTCGGATATATTGAAAGGTAAAGGGATTAATGTGAACTTAAGGCTGGTATATTGAGTAAGATGAAGACCACTATGAGATGGTTTGGGTACGTGGAACGAATGAATTTAAAAAAGCTAACAGAACAAATATACTGTGCAAATGTTGGTGGAAGGTATGGCATAAATAAAAGTAAAGTATGGTTGAATAAAATATATAATACTTTGAAAGAAAGAAATGTTAAAAATCATAGAAATCGTAGGAGCTTATGAGAAGGTGCATATATAGAATAGATGTATGACATGAAAGTCTGGCACTCTCTCCTCTCTGCCTACCTAACAGGGAGAGGGTGTAAGTGTATATATATAATCAATTCAATTCAATTCACCCTTCTTTTAAAGCTCCACAAGGGAGCATAGGGAGGCCACCAGTCTTCTCCATTCAGAGCGGTTTTGGGCGGTGTTGGTAATCTCCATCCACGACATTCCTAACGCTCTGACTTCCTTGTCATAGGAACGGTACACCGTGAGAGAGGGTCTTCTAGGCCGTTGGGACCCCAATGGACAAAAAAACAGCTATCATCGGGCATTCTCAGAACATGTCCCAGCCAGTACCATCGCCTCTCCCGAATTACAGATGACAGACCCCTGCCGGGTGCGCCGGCGTACAGTGTCGTTTGTTATGTGGTCATACCACCTGATTCCCAATATCCTCCTGAGACACCTGTTTGCAAAACTAAGTATCTTGCGCTCCTGGGCCTTGGTGAGATGCCAAGATTCACAGCCGTACAGAAGGATCGGGATGACACATGCGTTAAACAGGCGGCATTTTGTTGTGACACTGAATCCAGTCGCCTTCCAAATCCTATCCATCGCCCCGCTAGCAGCTCCGATGCGGATGGGCAGCTCCGTCCGGAGATCACCATTGGAGGTGATAGTGCCACCCAGGTATCTGAATTTATTTACCTGTGGGATCCGGTTGCCGTTAATCATCATCGGAGCGCCTCCATCCGGACATGCATCGTTGCACATGTATTATTTTTTACCAGCGGTGACTCGACGGCCGAGACGCAAAGAATTTTCCCATAATCTTGTGGTACTGCGCTGTAATCCGTTCACAGAAACATCGAATAGGGCAAGATCATCTGCGTATTCAAGATCGTACAGCGTCCCCACACTGCCTCCATTGTTTGACCTCTGTAGTAAAGGACACACGAATCCACAATGGATTTTCTCAGAAGGTAATCCATGACGATGACAAAAATGAATGGTGCCAACACACAGCCCTGCCGGACTCCGGTAGAGATCCTGAAGGCGTCGGTTAGACCACTGGACGTTCTGACACTGTACTCAGAGTCTAGGTGCAAGGCCTCAATCATGGACACGATCCTAAGCGGGATACCATACAAGGCCAACATTTTCCATATGGACATTATGTGGGGACTGTCGAAGGTTTTTTCAAAATCTATAAAGCAGCATGTGATTGGTGAGTTAAATTCATAAGCTTGTTGGAACACGCACCTGGCACAGAATATTGGATCATAGCAAGACCTGCCAGGGACAAAACCACGTTACTTTTAAGCTGTAAAAGCGCTATTTTTGTACTCAAAACTGGATGTAACAGTGCTATTCTTAAAGTAGCATTGTTTTCAAAACCATCAGTAAAAGTAATATTTTTAAAGTAACATTTTACTCAAAACTAACTGTAACAGCGCTATTTTTAAAGTAGCATTATATTCCAAACCAGCTGTTACAAAGCTATTTTATCAAAATAGCTTTAACAACACTGGATAACTCACTAAATTATAATAAAATTCACACAAAAATACTTACCATCACGTCAACGATAGGCAAAGAGAACAGAGTTCCAGATTTTCTATCATAACATACATATTTCCCCACCTCAACATATTTCCGTCTTCATCAAGTCTTACAATATTTCTGATTTTTTACATTTCCTGTTTCAAAAATATCATAATTTATTTAAATAAAAAATGTTAACATTTTATGTTTATTTAATGTTTAAGAACCACAATTAATAATTTATTTTGTAATCTTGGTGAATACGAAGTAATGTTTTTTTTAGAGTTGATTCAACGTGCATTTAAAACCTCGCTTTTTCAAAGGTTCAAATTAGCCAATTAGAACTCGGATATTGCAAATCTTTCGTCAACGCTCATACTTCGGTCTATTATTAATCT
Source organism: Odontocerum albicorne (assembly GCA_949825065.1). Classification (NCBI taxonomy): domain Eukaryota; kingdom Metazoa; phylum Arthropoda; class Insecta; order Trichoptera; family Odontoceridae; genus Odontocerum; species Odontocerum albicorne. Next base: position 32,050 of record CATKWJ010001118.1, read on the forward strand.
TCTGAAACATTGATTAATGTAAAATCTAAATTAAAAAATATCCCTAGCTCTTCTAGACTTATTTATGTTTTGTACAAAGTGGCCATTCTGAAGGATCTATTTATATTTTATCAAAGGCATAGGCTTGTGGAACTACGAGTATATAAGAATATAACTATCATATTAACATACTTCGTTATTCCGTACGACACGAAAAGAGTCTTGGAATAGAAAGCAAATCCATGTGTTGCGGGAATGATCTGTTTACATTTTATCCAAATCATGCATGCGCTTGTGAAACTCCATATGAAAATACGTCAATTGTATTACGAGTACTTCGTTATTCTCCCCGAGACGAAAAGAGCCTCAGAATAGAAGGCAAAACCATGTGTTGCGGGAATGATCTGTTTACATTTTATCCAAATCATGCATGCGCTTGTGAAACTCCATATGAAAATACGTCAATTATATTACGAGTACTTCGTTATTCTCCCCGAGACGAAAAGAGCCTCAGAATAGAAGGCAAATCCATGTGTTGCGGGAATGATCTGTTTACATTTTATCCAAATCATGCATGCGCTTGTGAAACTCCATATGAAAATACGTCAATTATATTACGAGTACTTCGTTATTCTCCCCGAGACGAAAAGAGCCTCAGAATAGAAGGCAAAACCATGTGTTGCGGGAATGATCTATTTACATTTTATCCAAATCATGCATGCGCTTGTGAAACTCCATATGAAAATACGTCAATTATATTACGAGTACTTCGTTATTCTCCCCGAGACGAAAAGAGCCTCAGAATAGAAGGCAAAACCATGTGTTGCGGGAATGATCTGTTTACATTTTATCCAAATCATGCATGCGCTTGTGAAACTCCATATGAAAATACGTCAATTATATTACGAGTACTTCGTTATTCTCCCCGAGACGAAAAGAGCCTCAGAATAGAAGGCAAATCCATGTGTTGCGGGAATGATCTGTTTACATTTTATCCAAATCATGCATGCGCTTGTGAAACTCCATATGAAAATACGTCAATTATATTACGAGTACTTCGTTATTCTCCCCGAGACGAAAAGAGCCTCAGAATAGAAGGCAAAACCATGTGTTGCGGGAATGATCTGTTTACATTTTATCCAAATCATGCATGCGCTTGTGAAACTCCATATGAAAATACGTCAATTATATTACGAGTACCTCGTTATTCTCCCCGAGACGAAAAGAGCCTCAGAATAGAAGGCAAAACCATGTGTTGCGGGAATGACCTGTTTACATTTTATCAGTCATGGGCTTGATACGAGAGATAAAAGATTTTAGGTCATCGATGGTTTATGGATTCTTGACGTATTCAATTGATACCAAAACAAGTTTGAATAATGTTACAATATCGATTTCCATTACTGAAGGTATTATTTCATAGGGTGGCGCAACAATAACTGCAATCTTAAATTTGTCGCTATTTTTTAGCTGTCACGTATATTTATTATGGACATACGTCATCTACATAACCTATTAATTAATTATACAGCGGTACACTACACGATTGTAGAACTAAATTTAAAATTTAAATTGCCGTTCTTGTTGCACCACCTTATATAAAATATTAGGGGTACCCATAAGTTATGTCATTTTTGTTGATGCGCCATCTTTAAAATAGTCTCCTTCAGTCTGTTAGGCAGTAAGGACGTTATAAGTTTCTCTTGTGTAGCGGCTACCTGCTCCTGGCCTTGAGATAAAAAAAACGGTTTCTTTTATCCCTCTGAAGACAATGGAAGAGACGTGTCCGTCGGAACAACATCTGCGGAGCTGTATACTTTTTCAATATCATTTGAAAAAATAAGCGACAGAGGCTACGAAGGATATCTGCGAGATTTACGGTGACATATTGAATGTCAGCAAATGCCAACGATGGTTCAACTAATTTAAATTTGGTGATTTGTGTTTGGAAAACGAGCCTCGAAGTGGACGACCCATCTAGGCGGATAAAGCAACCCTGAAGTCTGCAATCGAAGACGATCCGATGCTGACCATCGAAAAATTATCGGGAAAGGTCGGTACATCCTGGTCCAGTACTCAGAGGATCTTAAAGAAGTTGGGCAAGATTAAAAAACAAGGTGTTTGGATCCCACACGCATTGACCGACCGCAACATGGCTCAACGGCTCAGCATCAGCAGATTATTGCAAGAAAAAGAACAATTAAGCCCATTTCTTTGTGACTTAGTGACTGGTGATGAGAAATGGGTTTTCTATTCAAACGTTACGAAAAAAAAACAATTGTTAAAAAGGCTGTTTCAATCCCTAAACGGTCATTGCATTCTAAAAAAGTGTTATTGTGTGTATGGTGGGATTCTAAAGGAATAATTTACTTCGAACTATTGCCACAAGGTCGAACAGTGTCGGCAGAGTTATACTGTCAACAGTTGGATAGATTGAATGAAGCATTGCACCAAAAGAGGCCAGCTTTGGTGAATAGACGCACCATTACTCTTCAGCACGATAACGCGCGACCTCATGTTGCGAAATTGACGCGTGAAAAACTTCAGGATCTTGGTTGGGTCACCCTGTTGCATCCTCCATATTCGCCGGATCTCGTACCATCTAATTTTCACTTATTTTGTTCTATGGAACATTTTCTAAGATATCAAAATTTTAATTCCTTAGAAGAGGTGAATACAGCCCTTTTAGACTATTTTCAGTCAAAACCCGCTGAATTTTACAAGAAGGGCATGGATGATTTGAAAGAAAGGTGGCAGAAGGTTATAGATAATATGGGTAATTATTTTGTATAAGAAAAGTTAAATAAAGTATAAGAAAAATTGTTTTGAATTTCATTGAAAAAAACGACGTTACTTATGGGTACCCCTAACATTTTACTCCATATAGGTATTAAAATTTTAATATTTTCGTAAATATACTAAACACACTTCTTATCTGGGGGTATACAGTAAATAACACCAGTCTAATATAAGCACTGCTGTCATAACAAACCAGGATCATTCCGCCTGAAGATAGCCACGAGATATGAGGTAGAAACACATGTAGCGGAGACTTATTTAATTAGCGGAATAACAATTTATTGTTAAATATTCTAATATGAAACGTTAAAAAAGAAACCTTTGATAAATAATAAATAAATATTTAATATTAAAATGTAAATATTATTTATATTATATGTTATATTTTTGAACGTTGTATTATACGAGTATGTACTGAAGAAAACTGCTATTGATAGATGAACGGCAAAAATATAATAAAAAAAGATCATACATTATAACAGGTTATTTAACGGTAAAACTAACCTTCATTTATTAATTCATCTTAATGACTCGAAGCAATAAAAGTAATTATTTTTACAATATTTAAAAGGATGCACTTAATTGCATGTGATTCTAATTTAATCTTATAAGCAGTCGAGATGCTTTTTATATTAAGTAGGTCATTTATAATCAGGCGCGAAACTAGGTGTTTTAGCGCCCCTCACGTAATACAACACTGAATTGATATTGATTTAACATTTTTATCAAAAATGTATTTAGGTAGATATTTAATAATATACCTTAAATACCTATAAACATTAAAAGTAACAATATTCGATAAATATTACAAAATTCTGAGAATGAATGTTACGAAAAGTTAAAGTTACAAAAAAATGTCAAAGGAAAAGTAAATATGATATATGGGTGCATAATGAAAGATTTGAGCAAGCTGAGGAATTTCGCTATTTGGGTAGTATGTTTTCAGAAAATGGAAAAGTTAAGAGGGATATTGAACAGCGTGTAGCGATAGGAAACAAAGTCAACGGGCACTAAAATATATATAGTCGAACTGGACGGTATCAATATCTGCTAAGATGATAGTTACAATAGTATTTTGGTGCCAACTTTGATGTATGTGAATGAAACGTAAACGTTGAAAAACACTGAAAGGAGCTGAGTAAAAATACGTTCATTGAGAATAATACACGGAGTGACAATATATTACAGAATACGGGATAAAGTGATAAGATATGCGTATCAATTTAAGACCAATGTGTTAAGTAAGATGAAGAAGAGGATGCTGAGATGGTTAAGACATGTGGAACGCATGAATGAAAAAATACCAACAAAACGTATATATAGTGCATATTTCTGTGGAAAGCGTGTGCGAGTAAGACCAAGGGAAGTATAGTTGGATAAAATAAGTGATATTCTGAAAGAAAGAAACATAGAAAGACAGATAAATCGTAGAAGGTGTATGAGGGGTGTGTATGAAAAAAAGTTTAAGGATGTGTTGACATACTCGTAGGAAAGTCTAGCACTCAGTCCTCTCTGCCTACTCCGACAGGGAAATGGCAAGATTGTATTTGTATGTACATATATGAATTATATAAATGGTTGGATCAAATAAGTGATATTTTGATGTATGTTACATGAAGGGTTTGATTGAATAAGTGATATTCTGAAAAAAAAGAAACGTAAAAAGTCAGATGAATCGTGGAAGTGGTTTTATATGGTGTATGTATGTGGAAGAGGTGAACTTTGTGTGTCAGGATAGGAAAGTCTGGTGCTTTGTCTATATGTGTGAATATTGTATGTGTATTAACATACTATATTTAAATACTACAAATGAATTTTAAATAGTGTAATAAAAAATACATACATTCACATATCAATAACTTCATCGCCAACGATATGTTTACTATAGTTATGTAATCTTGAAAGTACATATGACTTACATACACTTAATTCCAAATTCTCTTTGCGAGATTTTTTAATAGGCATTAATTTTTTTAATTGTAATCCCGTCAGGATATTATTTCATCATAAAAATTGTGTCAACCCGTTAGCGCGTGTTACTCACGGCGAAATTGTTACGCAATTTTCTGGGGGGGGTGGGGCTGTTTATGGTATATCAGATATAATAAACCGAAACCGTTAGCAGCCAAACCGTTGAAATATCTCATACATCGTAACACCACAGAAGGTAAGGGTTTATAACACCACTTAAACTAAGATGATTTGTGCCACCAAATTAGATATTTCAAAGTTTCAACTGGTTACGCTTTAAAAATTTAACAATCGATCTATAAATAGAAAAGTTCCTCGAAGAAAGAAGAAACGCAACATTCATTGGACGTGGCAAAGATTTGGCTTTTTGACTACCAAAATATACATGGTCTATAGTTTCATCATCCAGCCACACTCGCAGCCGGAATTCTTCACAATACCCATTATGTAAAGGTGACTAGCCACCACGCAGTGGCCTGTCCGCAATCAGACAGAATGACAGACACTTCCATCTTATTCATTCTTATAATATTTAATTACGGTTTCAAAGGGATAAATTGTTGGATTGATTTATATCTAGAGCTCTTATTTAAAACTGTTATATCCCAATCCATCACCCATCGGTGCCAAGTATCATGCTTAATTTTATTCAAAAGATCTGTTACTTGCAGTGAAAAATCAGATAGAGGACAACCGGACGAACATGTTTTGCGAGTTTTTAAACGCGCAAATGTTTTTATAATATCATTGTAGTCAATATTATTGGAGTCGCACTTTCTTAGATTTTTCTAAAGTTAAAAAATATGCACACATTGGGTTACTAATATGTTTTTGAAAAAAGTTTTACAAGCCAATGGTTCAGAACATTAAATTGTCACTGGTTCCCAAGATAAGAATATTACAATGTTTATTTTTTTACACATTCAACAAAGCTCCAGTTTTGTGCCCGAGCAGCTGCTCCTCTTGCCCACCCATTATTTCGCCTCTGTTTATAATAACACATCAAAAATGATCACATCATATTTGAATACTTTGCGTAGGCCTTAGAAGGAATTATTAGAGTAATGTAATGGCCTACAATTTCACCAAGTTACATAAGATGTAGGCATTCAAGTTTGATAAAAAAAATCTACAAGTTATAAAATGTTATTTCGAAAGATTTGAATTTATAACGTTCTCATTGAAAAATGTTACCCTCTTTCGGAATATTGACACTATTGAATTTTATATAAGCTTATATGACGAGAGAAATTATTATCAAAAACATTATTTTTTATAACTTATTCAATTAAACTTTCCCTGCTTTTGAGTATTTCGATTGAATTTTGCAAACATTTATTTTACGAGTTTTTAAATTTTACAGACGTTAGACTTTGTTGGATATTGTACACAATTGTTAACGTGTGATCTTCACGGATGTAAAACAGCTGTCTCAGAACATTCAATAAGAATAGTAAGATTGCGGATATGGACCTTGTATAATTAAATGTGTAAATATTAAAATATTAAAAATAAAAAATGTCCGGATAAAGCGCGTGGAGAAAAAAAACACCCGACAACTGAATGAAGCTCTCGAAAAAGATGACCACTGAATATACTCCGAGTAGAGGTGAATAGATGCAAGGTGAACATAGAAGATGGAGTTTCTTGAATGAAAGTTGCACCGAATATGGTTGTGGGGGATATACAGGACTCACAACACATGGTTAGTTTGTATGAATATCGGAACTACATGCCATGGGCAGGGCCTGATTGGTGCGAATGATAGAGCGATCTCTGTCACTCAGTTGGTTCAATATCTCTATACCACGCGTGACTGAGTGTTTAGCCATGATATTCGTTCTGTAAGTTGGTATGTAGAACAGAGGGCGATTCCTTGCATGGCTATATTTATTCGGGATATAAAAACTTAGTGCTTCTAGTATCGCGGAACAGTTAAAGCAACCTTGAAAAACCTTTAGTAGGAATATCGTAATGGAGTCTAGCCTTCATGTTTCGAGCCTTCTGTAGTTACACACCGTGAGCATATTTTGGATAATCGCCCTTTGTTCTGTACCATAGATATCTGAGCAGTTTTTTTAGTATTTGTTCTATGTTACTCTTATCTTTGAACTGATGAGGAGCCCAAACTGCAGATGCTATATAAGTTTCAAGGGATATCGGTACTGTTAAATTCTCTTGATATTCTCATTATAAAACCGAGTAGTTTGCAACAGTCCGATATTAAACGCGAGACATGGTTAACGAATGTGAGTCCGACATCAAAGGTTACGTCCAAATCTTTGAATTCAGAAACTCTGTTTAATGCTACTCTTTGTATAGTATACTGATTGTGGGTCGGTGAAAATGATCAACTATAGAATACACCGACACATTTATTTACATTGAACTAGAGAGGTGTCCAGGAAACTAGAGAGGTGGCATACACACTAGCTTTATCATTTGCCGGCGTAAATATTCGTCGTCGCCGAAGTCCAGTTTTTTATATACTTAATTAACACCCAGGCTAGCAGGCGTCGCAGGCTCAATTCTCGTCCGTTTTAATTTTAGGTTTTTTCTTCCGAACTGATGTTCCTTCGAAGTTTTCCCATCAGAATTTACTGTGGTCCGGACACGAAAATGAATAATTAATAAAAATAAGAATTTTTTATTAAATTTTATGAAACATATACGACGATGCTTTTCTTATTATGCACGTGACAATGAGAAATCACTCCGCTCTAAAGAGAAAAATAATTTTGAAATTTCATCAGCGATGACAGGTTTGTGTTCTCAGAACAAAAACATGACCCATTGTTCGATTAGAATTACGTCTCGATGTGATGAAATGTGTCTGATAACTAATTATTCAATAATATCTATCTTAGGAATATCAAAAAACCTGATCATAAAAATAAAGTAAATCCTCGATTTTCCAGACTTCGATTTAACTTCAGATATAACGAAAAAAAATTCTAGTCCGTATGTCATACGTGAAAATTAACACCCTGTTAAATGAACCGCTCGTAAAAAATATTCGATTAAAATTTGTTTTGTTTTTAAGAATATTATTTATTTGTTTAGTTAAATATATTTTCGGGAAAATGGTTATTTATTTCTTGCGATCACATATTTGTTTATTTCAGTCTCAAAACGACGGTGAGTATGCATTCGGAAAACATAGTGTGAACTAGTCCGTTATATCGAGGTTATACTGTACTTAGTTATTTTTAGCAGTTCGTTGAACGTTTATTTTTTCACATTTGTATATAACCTTGATCAAGTTGAATGTTTGCAAATAGAAAACATTTAAAATTATAATTATAAATTTTATCGCAAAAATGACTGACAATACATAAAGTTTATTGATGCTCATCTTGGCGTATGAAAGTGAAACTTACACTTGTAAGAAGGATAAAAATAAAATTAACGCTGTAAGATGCATGCATTTAGGAGAATTGGTGGAGTGTCAATGTATGAAGAATGCAGAATAAAGAAATCAGAAGTGAATTCAAGGATAGTGTAAATGTTTTAAATAAGATGAAGAAAGGATCTTTGAAATGGTTTAAACATGCAGAGAGCCTTCCAACTCGTATTTGCAATGTATATAAGTTTTGTTAATCTTTCTTCGTTCATTCGTAGAAGATTGTGCATGACAAGAGGTATGAATGCGTATGAGGCGAAAGTCGTGTGATGGGATAGAAATGTTTGGAGTGGGATAGAAAACACGCCGTGATAATATGTTACATAAATATTTATGGAATATTATGGGCGTTTATGATTAGAAATTTTAAACATACATATAATACATTCAATCACACAATTTCCCTGTCAGGATAGGCAAAGTGGACAGAGTGCCTAACTTTCCTCTCTCTCTCGACACATACACACACACACACACACACATCTTTAGCTCCTCCACATTCATGCACCTTCACATACAACATCTCTGACTTTCTACGTTTCCTTCTTTTAAACCATCATTCACTTGATCTAACTATGTTTTCCATGGTATTCTTCTAGCACGTCTTCCACTCACATTTGCACTATATATTTGTTTTGTAAGTCTTTCTTCATTCATTCGCTCCACATTACCAAACCATCTCAGCACGCTCTTCTTACTCAACATTTAACTCTCAGCACTTCATTCCGTCTTTTTTACATGCGAGCAGGTACATATATAAATATTCAATACATACTAACGACCGACGTGGCTGTGCTGGTAACATATGTACATGTCTTAAACTAACTAATAATCTAGGGGTTCGATTTTCGTTGAAATACAGATTGTTTATAAAATTCCAGTTTCGTTTGCAATAAAGGGCTATTTCACTAATTTTAGGTTGGTAGGAATTGATCACAACATGCCAATAAATTATCTATGTTGTACTGTGTACAACGAAAGTTTAATATGAGATTTTCCCATCGTTAATACGAAGGGAAATTGTAATTTGTTTTATGAAACAGTGTTTATTCCACTTTATGTAACGGTATAACCCTACCGGTTTCAAGGTTTTCACCTCGTCATCAAGGGAGCACAAAGAATATTTGTTTTCTGAGATTAACGACATTTTTAAAAACTTTTATTTTAAACCTTCTCAATTGCATAACAACTAAAAAAAGATCTTGCTTGAAAAACAGAGGCGGTAGTTGGTCTCTAGAGTTTGAGTTTTGGCAGGGGGGGGTCGTGAACTCTAATTTGTACATTTTTTCATTGAGGGGGGGGGGGGGGGGGGGGGGGGGGCTGCAAGTCAAAAAAGTTTGAGAAACAATTAATTATTAGTAGGTGTTTAAATAATCCTGGCGTCACTTTGTGGAACTTCATGATAAATATAAAATTAAAACACGATTAGTTAACCGTGTGCGTAAGAATTAACAGTGTTTTAATTTTATATTAATGATGAAGTTACACAAACTGACGCCCGAGTTATTTTAACAACTATCTTGTGCTAGTACAGCCTAGTTGTAATAAAGTAGAATAAAACAAAGTGACCGTGTTTTAATTTTGTTTTCATCGTGAAGTTCCACAAAGTGACGCCAGAGTTATTTAAACAACTATCTTGTGCTAGTACAGCCTAATTGTAATAAAGTAGAATATACCAAAGTGACCGTGTTTTAATTTTGTTTTCATCGTGAAGTTCCACAAAGTGACGCCAGAGTTATTTTAACAACTATCTTGTGCTAGTACAGCCTAATTGTAATAAAGTAGAATATACCAAAGTGACCGTGTTTTAATTTTGTTTTCATCGTGAAGTTCCACAAAGTGACGCCAGAGTTATTTTAACAACTATCTTGTGCTAGTACAGCCTAATTGTAATAAAGTAGAATAAAACAAAGTGACCGTGTTTTAATTTTGTTTTCATCGTAAAGTTCCACAAAGTGACGCCAGAGTTATTTTAACAACTATCTTGTGCTAGTACAGCCTAATTGTAATAAAGTAGAATAAAACAAAGCGACCGTGTTTTAATTTTGCTTTCATCGTGAAGTTCCACAAAGTGACGCCAGAGTTATTTAAACAACTATCTTGTGCTAGTACAGCCTAATTGTAATAAAGTAGAATAAAACAAAGTGACCGTGTTTTAATTTTGTTTTCATCGTAAAGTTCCACAAAGTGACGCCAGAGTTATTTTAACAACTATCTTGTGCTAGTACAGCCTAATTGTAATAAAGTAGAATAAAACAAAGTGACCGTGTTTTAATTTTGCTTTCATCGTGAAGTTCCACAAAGTGACGCCAGAGTTATTTAAAAAACTACCTTGTGCTAGTACAGCCTAATTGTAATAAAGTAGAATAAAACAATTGAAATTAATTAATTATTGGTTTACTATTATTTATATTCGAAAATTTTCAACGATTCAGTAAAAAAAATATTTCCATTTAACTGGACTCTGATATATGTAAAAAGAATATATTAAAAATGATAATATATGATCCTAAAAATTCACAACACTCGCAGCATTGCGTAAGATTTATGCTTAAATGTGTATATACACTGAAATACCTCGTACATCTTTACTGAGCTACTTTTGGAGATTTAAATAGAAAAAAAAGTAATAAAAAGTGATTGAATGACTGATGAGATGTTGTTTAATGAGCTGTAATCACCTGGAATCATTTTATAATGAAGACGAGCTAAGAATTGAATCGTAGGAACGAAATTAAAAGGTTAAGTAATAAAAATGAGCTTGTATCTTAAAGAAATCAAAGTTGGATGTTTTAATTATTTGATGAAAGAAATTTGTAAAATGCATCTTTAAAAGTAAGAAAAAAATATTATTTATTTCTATGCAAGCGAATCACGATTTTTTTTATGTAAAACATCTGTCATGCAATACGAAGGTTGGGGATTTGATCTCCAATGGAACCGATTTAAAAAAAACTGTTTTCAATCTGGCTTTCCATACCTAGTTGGTTAGACGCCTGTCTTCCAAATCGAGGGTTTGTTGACAGGATTCCAATCTGGTTTTTATTTAAGATCCTCTTTAGCATTTTGTTCTGGTTGGTTAAAGAGATTGCCACATAGTAATAAATCTACCAGATTGTACAACGAAAGCGAAAAACGATAAAAACACGGATGTGTTGTGAAATACCAAAGAGAAAAAGAGATGCCATCCCGATTTGAATTCTTTCTGATGTAGTGAAACGATATAGTCTACAAATGATGATATACTCGTAATCTACAGATGATGATTGTCCATAGGCTGCATCGTAATATTGTTTCATTTCTGTAGGGCATTGTCCTTCTTTTTAAAGTACTCTGATAACCGGGCAAAATACTATTGTGGACTATCATCTTAGCAGATTTTGAGGTAGTTTTCAGCATCCGTACACCTCCTTATACAACCCCACGATTTCTCTGACTTTCTACTTTTTTCTTTTTCCAAAATATTATTAACTTTACCTAAACATATTTTTTAGGTCTTCCTCTAACACAAACACGCCTTTCACTCACATTCCCATTATATACAATATTTGTTTTAGTAGTCTATATTCATTAATTCGTTCTACATGTCTAAAGCGTGGTCTAATTCATTTTTAGGTCTTCCTCTAACACAACACGCCTTTCACTCACATTCCCATTATATACAATATTTGTTTTAGTAGTCTATATTCATTAATTCGTTCTACATGCCTAAAGCGTGGTCTAATTCAGTTTTAGGTCTTCCTCTAACACAACACGTCTTTCACTCACATTCCCATTATATACAATATTTGTTTTAGTAGTCTATATTCATTAATTCGTTCTACATGCCTAAAGCGTGGTCTAGTTAATTTTTCTCAACACTTCAGTTTTAAGTTCACATTAACCCATTATCACGTCCCTCCGTGTATTTTTCACAATTCACACATTTTTACAGCATTTGGCTCGGCTCCTTTCTGGGTAGAAATTAATAATGAGCCTACAAACTATATGCTCACCCAGATTTACATTTTTTTTTTCGTAATCTCGTTCAAAGAAAAAATTGAGTGGAAGATTTGGGACATACTAGTACGAGTTTGTTTTCTTTTCATACCCAACAAGAAACGGCAACTCGATGATTAGTATTAAGAAAGTATCTATTGTGTTTTTCAAAACGCTGTTGATTTACAATAGATAAGATGACTTCTGTTGCTTGGTTTGTAAGACGAACATTCCAATTTGGGGGTTTGGAAACATAAAAAAATTAATCACAATTCAGAGTTGTTCTGGTAATAATATTCGTTCATTTGCTTGTCTTCCCTTTGCCAAACTACTCGTTCTATAAAATATACTATGAAACGTCATTAAATAACTATTCTAGTAAGCTTTTGGTGGTAGTTTTAGGTTCGATCCTATCGTGTAGCTCATGACTGAGCATCGTGACCCACATGATAGCCTCCGACGACTCCTCTCCATCCATCCCTGATCTCTACATCTCGAAAAGTAAATAAATGTTAATGGTAGTCCATTGCATCTTTCACTTGGTCAGTTCAACATATTGGGATTCTTCCTCTTGTGAGACGACCTTCCACGTCTCCAGTAACCAAAAATCTCTCCAAACTGTCACCTTGGCTACAAGCAATGTGTCCAAAGAATCGGAGGACTCGTCGAAGGCAGTTTTTCTATAATGGAGGCGTTAGTTCGCATTACTGCCCATGGAATTCGTAACATATTTCTCCAGCTCAAATTCATCTATTCTTCGTCTCTCGCTTGCTGTCAGAGTCTCAAATTTTCGCGCCATGCATGAATATTGCGAAGACGAGAGACTTAACTAGGCGCATTTTCGTCTTGATGGTAATAGTTCTGGTCTTCCATATCTTTTCCAGCTTTGACATCGATGCGTTTTAGGTTAGGTTATGGTTTTTATGTCATTGTGGTATTATGACCGCCTGGTAAAGTAATATGGCGAACTGTGAGATACTTGTCTACTCTAGTGATCTTAAATCAAAGACTTGATCATCCTCTTCTCTTCATCTTCTTCATTTCATCCATTTCTCTTCATCATGTCCTCATCATGAAGTCCGCATCATCAATTCGATATAAAATACTACATTGAAGGGTATCATTAAGTATTGAAAGTGCCTTAGACATAACGAAATCGAATATTTCTTAAACCAAACTGTCAAAGGTTTTTTTAATGAATGTATTCATGGTTACGTTTGTTGAGATTGATCTCAACGGACATTTTCTTTATTTTACGGCCAAGAGACGTTTTATTTTATTTCCGGAATCAATGTAAACCGGCGTAATGTAATGAGAAATGTCGTTTTACGTAATATTACAAAATTCGGACATACTTGTGTTCTACAATGGAATCATTACGATGCTAGTAATCGGGTTTTTAACCTTCAGACGCACATATTATAATCATAAAAGAAATTTTAAAATCTAACTGTGTAAGAATATTTTATTATTTTTCTGTTACATAAAACAATACCTACGCAATGTTTACGTAACTTTTTTGTTTCATTTTTTGGTATTATATTTAAATTAACGTATTCATTCATCGAACTAAGTAAAATTTAAATCATTTCGTTGAAATTAAGCATACAGACTGATCCATCAATTGCTTTACCGTTTGATTATTAAATGCATTTGTGTTTGTTTATTACTTCCTAATGTTTGTAAAAAAAATAAACACGGATATTTATTTTTGAACTTAATATTTCATAGTAAAATAATGCTGAATGAAACAAGCGTTAATACATACATACTATCACGCCATTTAAATATCGGGGTAGGCAAAGAGGAAAGAGCGCCATACTTTCCTACTTCAACACACATCCTTAGCCTCTTCTACATCCATTTACCTTCTCATACAACTTCTACGATTTATCTGATTTTATACGTTACTTTCTTTCAGAATATCATTCATTTGATTCAATCAAACTATCCTTGGTCTACCTCTCACATTTGATTCAATCAAACTATCCTTGGTCCACCTCTCACACGCCTTCGACTCACATTCGCACTATACACGTATATCAGTTTTGTTAGTATTTCTTCATTCATTCGTTCTACATGCCTAAACTATCTCAACGTACTTTTCTTCCTCATATTTAAGTTCACATATTTATTTATTTATTTTATACATGACAAGAAATATGCATAATTTGGGAAAAAACAACAGGTAATTTAATTTTGACACACAATTTAAATGGATCTGGGTTTGTTGCCTTTCAGCATGAAAAAATAAATAGATACTTCTTTCCGATTTTGGATTATATAAAATCCCGTTGCACAGTCTCACCAACCTGACAAACAGTGACAATCAATTACATATGTATACATCCTTAATCCCTTCATTCCATATTCTGTCATACATTGTCTATTCACGTATTATTTATTCTCAATGCACGCATTTCTACAACATTTATTCGGCTCCTCTGTCTTGTCCACATCCATGTTTCACTCCTATACATCAAAGTTGGTACCAAAATACTATTGTGGACTATCATCTTAGCAGATTTTGATGATGTCCTATAAGTAGCAATTAAAGCAATTATGAACATAATAAATATGTAAGAAATTTGTTAAAAAATTAAATGGTTCGTTTGTTGCTGGGTCTTGCAGCCATTCCAACATCAATTATTTTGGAAAATGTATATATTTTTTTAAAATGAGTAAACTGTTGCACACCAGCAAACTCACCGGACACACTGCTGTACTGGATCCGATGGTACACCAAAGTGAGACGATCGGAGCACACCGGATTGTTTTTCTCCTCTTTTTGAAATAATAGATATGACCGAAATCATGGGTATCCTTATACCCCTAAATACTAGACGTAAAATATGCCTGTATCATTCGAGAGGAGTAGCAAAGCGCTTGATTCGAGCCGACGACCAAATTTAAATGGACAGACATATACAGACACAGCCTTAAGAGAGAAATTCATAGCCAGCGTTAAGAGAGGAAATAAAATAACAGTCCACGTTTTGACAAAAAAATAAACTGAAAAACGACGATGAGAGTTGTCAAATCACACGACCGGCTACAACTCGGATCTGTTAATCTATGGATGTAAGTTTATATAATATGTGAACAGGTAATAAAGAGCCTGGTACGATGGTTGATATATAATACTTTATGTCAACCATCGTACCAGGAATTCCCTGACAGCAACACAATATAATTAAAATTAAAATAAATTATTTACTAGTATATTGGTGCCAATATATATCCTGTAATTACAGATATATGATAAGGTAATGGAAAACCAAATATATTTAAGATAAAAGCTATCAAAAATATAATACTTTTTACGAGTATTATGACTGCTGGAAAAAAATCGAAAATTATACATTTTTCTTCCCGACTATCGATACACTGTCGAAGTCAACCTCAAAATGATATTCTACAAATGTTGAATAAGATAGCAATTATACATACATATATCATCATGCCGTGTCCCTTGCGGGGTAGACAGAGAAAACAGATCTCCAAACTTTTGTATTTAAGAACACAACACACAATCTTTTAAATTTTGCACAATCTTTTAATATTCATACTTGCACTTATGACTTGAATGCTCGTTTAGTCATTTTTTCGTCATTCATTCTATCCACATATCCAAACTATGTTAAAAAGCTCCTTTTTTAATTTTACTTAAAATATCAATTTTATCGTTACATTCATTTCTAGTATCTTCATTCCACCTTTTTTCAAACATTGATACTCCACAAAATGTCCTTAGCGCACGTAACTCTATAGTATTAATCTTACATTTCTAGTATCTTCATTCCGCCTTTTTTCAAACATTGATACTCCACAAAATGTCCTTAGCGCACATAACTCTATAGTATTAATCTTACATTTCTAGTATCTTCATTCCGCCTTTTTTCAAACATTGATACTCCACAAAATGTCCTTAGCGCACGTAACTCTATAGTATTAATCTTACATTTCTAGTATCTTCATTCCGCCTTTTTTCAAACATTGATACTCCACAAAATGTCCTTAGCGCACGTAACTCCATAGTATTAATCTTACATTTATCCTTGTTTTGTCAATCCAAGTTTTTACTTCCATACCATCCAGATAGAAATAAAAACAATTTTTTTCTCCAACATTCGTGGAAAAAACATTGTTTTAATTGTTACCGTGTTCTACGAGTACATACATTTCCACAGTCCTTCTACTGAAAAAATACCGAATTTCAGCTTGTTATGCAATCAATCAATGAAATTGAAGCTGTCAATAATATGTGATCATTCCTAGCGGGCCTCAAAGTGTTATCAGATACATCGCAGGAGGTACATTTATGATTTTATCAAACCAACGTACATTTGTGTTATTGAATAAATACTCGTATTATTTTTTGTTTCTCGTAATATCAGATATTATAAATGTTATTTCCTTTTTCTTCTAATTAAGTTTCCTAGTTCACGCCTATGAATGGAAATGAAAATACTTTTCGCTTTCGTCAACTGACTTTATGAACTTATATATTATGTTGATAATTAAATGTATGTGATACTCTAAATTTATTATGAACTAAAAATAATTATATCTCAATAAGAACTTGTAATTATAATACAAAAATAATCACCACGCAGTCTCCCTGTCGGATAAGGTGGTTAGGCTAGGCACAATATTGTCTCCCAGCCATGCTTTTCAGCATGTCCGCATCATGAAATTAGATTTTTTGAAGGGTACTATACAAGTTAATGAATTACACATTCTTACCATCACGCCGTCTCTCTGTGGCGATACACATCATTCGCCTCTTTTCCATCTTTACACCTTCCTATACAGTTCCTACAATTTGTATAATTGTTTGTATTTCCTTTTTTAAATAGCATACATTTAATCCAACCATAATTTCCTTTGCCTTCCTCTACCACGCCCTTCAACTTATATCGGCACTGTATATTTGTTTTGTTAGTATTTAATCATTCATTGTCACCCGATGTAATAATCATTTAAGTGTACCCATTTGCACATCTTTTATTCGTTTTTTTTTTCAGTCTTGCTCCACGTTCACGTTTAACTCCCATACAATTATGTTTATGAGCCATATTAGAACATATATTTGCTAAAACGTCTTAACCCCTAATTTTTATACAAAATTATATATATAAACGACCTCCGTGGCTAAGTTGGTAAGACGCCTTTCTTCCGATCAGGAGGCTGCGCGTTCAATTCGTATGTATACCCACTTTTTAAAAAAGGTATCAGTCTGGTTTTCACTTCAAGTTTTACTGTATCCACCAGGTTGTAATGCGTAACATACAATGAAAGTGAAATAAAATACAATATATTATAGTATGATATTTAGAAAAGTATATTATTGCTTGTATGGATAAAAAAAATTAAACCTTAATTTGACGATACCTTAATTTAATGTTAGAAATTTTTAATAATTACAGGATTCAGTAATACGTGAGCAAATAAAACTGGGATGTAATGTCGAATTAAAGGTCCAAATTAATGTGTTCTTTGTTCACAAAACATCTCGCTCGCTATCTGGAAAAAAATGACGTAAAGCATTATGGTATGCAGCATGTATCTTCGTCTGTTTATATATTATAGATCGTGTATCCGCATAAATAGAAAATTAATTTTAATGATAATTTAAAAAATGAATAATCTTAAACTATAAACATTTTTTTAAGGAAAAAATCATCACTATTCATAATTTTCTTTATAATTTATAATTTATTTCAGATAATTTTTCTAGGAATAGACTTATTAAACTATTCATTTGCATATAAGAGTAATCAACGAACATACCAATCGTATCATATCATCAAATTTTATACTTTTAATTCTCTCAATAGTTTGGAATTTTTCTTATCAATTATTGTCAATCTTGTCATCTTGTAGTTCTATCGAACTTGTCATCTTTTAGTACTATCGACCTTATCATCTTTAAATTCTATCGACCTTGTTATATTTTAGTTCAATCGACCTTGTCATCTTTTAGTTATATCGACCTTGTCATCTTTTAGTTCTATCGACCATGTCACCTTTTAGTTGTATCGACCTTGTCATCTTTTAGTTCCATCGACCTTGTCGTCTTTTGGTTTTGCGGTTCATGGCAAGATTTTTGAGGAATCGAAAGCAAGCTCACATAAATTTTGTATGAAATGACTCATATTATAATAAATATATACCGAAACCTAACACTGCAAAAATTTGTGATATGTTCATATTAGAAAGTATGTAAAACGTTGTTTATTAAAATACTAATGATTTTCAGGAGATGGCGCAATTCAATGAGAGAGGCGCTGAATTAGTTGAATATGAAAAATTGACGCCAAACTCACATACTATCTATATTGTACAATATCCTTAACTGCTCCACCTCCCACTCTTACCTCACCGACAATTTTCAGCGTCTTTCCAATCGTGGACTTGCGCTGCGCTCAGACAGAGATTATTTATTGACATTCTCAGTTCACCGCTCATCTTTTTTTACATCGTTCTTTATTGTCTATTCAGTGAGACTCTGGAACCAGTTACACACCAATGTTAAACTCGCTCCGTCCTTGGTATGATTTAAGAAGCGACTGAAAAATATCTAAATTTCTAGTCACTAATATAACGTGTTGCATTCCTGATTTTTCTTTCCTCTCCACCATCTTTTCATTTTCGTTTGATTATTTTCCCCTCATCATCAAGGAGCACAAACAGGAGTCTTGTTTGTACTCTCCTGATGATGAGGTGAAACCTTGAAATCGGCAGGGTTATGCTGTTCCATTAAATGGAATAATCAGTGTTTGACCTAACGAATCACAACTTATTTAATACCTCCACAGTGTTAAGGCCTTATCTTCAAATAACATTTATTTTTTGTTGAGTTAAATATCGAAATATATAATTTTCCAATAGTCAGATATCCTTTGCAAGTACAATAGATAAAGTGAATAACAAATAATGAGGGTTTTAAGCTAACACTCAACTTACACGTGTATATGTATGTAACATGTGTATGTATTAACTTTGTAATATTTTAAAGCTGCCAATAAAAATGTGTTGAGTAAGATCCTGAGTAAGATCGCCACTGCAGAGAGTTGGCTCTCTAAGTTGTCCTTTTATTATTATTCATTTGGTCTATTCATATTAAGTAGGGCACATCATTATTTTTACGGTCAGAAATACATAATTCGTAATTATTTTGATTTATATTGTGACATACTATATAAACTGCAGTATCTATTAATCATCACGAGGGACTTGACTCAAACAAAAAACCGTAACGAGAGTTTTTTTCCGTAACATTTCGCAATACTGAATAGAATTTCCACCGTGTCGCCCGACGGCTCAGCCGTCGCGGCGAAGAGAATGTCCAAGAGAAGTCGCCGAGTTAAACCCACCATCTTCTCTGAAGGTGGGGTGGGGAGCTCACCCTTACTGCAGATATATAACCTACCTGACCACTTGGCTATTCAGTGAGGCCCGCACGGTCCAAACACGATCAACAATCAAATTTCGGCTCCGTTGATTCCATCTCGGAGTTAGAATGAAGGCTCTCACGCTCTTGGTTAGTTAACGACATTAATCGATATTAATAAAAGGTAGTCCGCGACTTAACATATGTACGTCCAAACGCGTTCGGTTTCGGGTGTAAATATATATATATATATATATATATATATATATATATATATATATATATATATATATATATATATATATATATATATATATATATATATATATATATATATATATATATATATATATATATATATATATATATATATATATATATATATATATATATATATATATATATATATATATATATATATATATATATATATATATATATATAATATATATATATATATATAATATATATATATATATATATATATATATATATATATATATATATATATATATATATATATATATATATATATATATATATATATATATATATATAAATATATATATATATATATATATATATATATATATATATATATATATATATATATATATATATATATATATATATATATATATATATATATATATATATATATATATATATATATATATATATATATATATATATATATATATATATATATATTATATATATATATATATATATATATATATATATATAATATATATATATATTATATATATATATATATATATATATATATATATATTT
>CATKWJ010001119.1:0-22074 GCA_949825065.1 Odontocerum albicorne
TGGCCGTGTTTCGCTATTTAAATGGTAATGATAACAGATATAAAAAGTGTTGAAGCAAATCGCTCTAAAATATTCAGTAATATTGATTTGCACATCAGAATCACTGTCTACTACATTGTATGTAAGAGTTCTGGGATGTCAGAAGGTAGACAACCTTCGAAGGGTATCTTAAATTGATCTAGTTTAAGACATGCTATGCGGAAACGGGAATGCCCGTAGGAAGAGTTGTCACAAAGAGTCTAAGAGTAAAACACGCCGTTCAGAAGCGTTTATTTTTAATCAGTCTTACATTTGTCTTCAATTTCGTTGAATTTGAAAACATGGAGTAATTCAGAGCCGAAAAGTTAAAGTAAAAATCTTTTGGTGCTTTTAAATATATGGGTTTTGTTAATTTTATTTTCGAATGACTGTAAAAGGGTTAAACCCACTAACCCATGTCTTGTGTACACTCAGATTATTTATAAAATGAACTATTTTCTAAAATGTCAGCCAGCCCCCAAACAACCCCAATAATTGAAAAACCTCCTTGAAAAGGTCACTGCGGAATTAAACGAAGGCATTGAGATTCAATTTTGACCAGACACAAACACACAAAATTGGATATATGGTATGAATATGGAAACTGGATGCTAAATTGGTATTTTCAAACCAAATTATTTGACAGTATTAGAATCTTATTCTCATAAGTTTCGAGTCTTATTTTTTTTTGTGCAATGCGGATTTGATTTTTGTCAAGATTGAAAGAAAACAATAGACTTGCACATAATAAGGAAGATGGGCTGGTCAAAAAAAAACTTTCAAATGAATATTCATTTTAAGAACAAAAGAAACAAAACAGTCAATAATAATTTTTATCCTCCTTCATTTTTACACAAATAAATAATATGTATTAATCGGTGAAACACTGTTAATGTTTTGCCAAAGCATATTAGAGATAATATGGATGTTGACATAACAAGGAGAGAATTATAAAGTTAGCTTAATAGATAAGCTAATGAGGTTAATAAGAATAACAAAGATTTTGTTCTTGGAAGTGTTTTGGTAATCTAAACACTTTTAGTGCATAAATTTAAGTAACAAATAGTAAAAAGCTGTCTGGACTATTTGGGGGAAATAATTTTTCAGTATTTTATGTTTCTTAATATAATATAAAATAATATAGTATACAGTATAAATATTAAAATATAGTTTTCCCAACACGCCTTCGCAAGTTCAATAAGTCCGAAATAACGCCAAAGAATAACAGAGTAATTCTGTCAGATATCCCTATGCGAAAACTTTATTAAAAGAAACATCGTAGAGAAAATATATTGAAAAACTCCTTATACACGATGGTACTGTTTCAATGTTAGGAAAATAAAAAAGTGCATTGTAAAACATCAGGCAAACGATTCACGTTTCAACGTGCATTTCTAAAATAAAATATTGATACTGTGGATTGATTCTCTTCAGTGAGATACAGGCAAAAGCCTAGTTTACTGGGGATACGACAAATGAAAGGCGACAAACCCAGATCCATTAAAATAATGTATGTCTAAATTAAATTACCTGTTGTTTTTTCGCAAATTATGTATATTTCTTGTCATGTGTAATAAATAAATAAATTCTATGAAAATATACCGGATCTTTAATTAATTATTAGACCACAGATGCTCAATATAACCGTAATTGTACAATATATTACTATCAATATAACATAATTATGTGGTTGAATATTTTAAATGCTTCGAGTCAAATTTAATGTTTACAAATTTGAAAAAAAGCAGGAATGTATTAGATACACCAATTTTGAGAAATACGTACGTACACTTAGAAGAATATAAGAGGTATCAATGTGTGACAGAATACGGAATGAAGTGGTTAAGGATGAATGTGAATTTAAGGCTGATGTGTTTGGTAAGATGAAGAAGAACATTCTGAAATGGTTTGGTATTGTGGAACGAATAAATGACGAAAGACTAACAAAACTAATATACAGTGCAAATGTGAGTGGAGGGCATAGTACAGGAATGCCAAAGAAATTAAGGTTGGATCAAGTGAATAATATTATATTTTGAAAAAAGGAAAAATGAGAAGCTAAAGAAATCGTAGAAGGTTGTGGAAAACGAAGATATGTGTCGAGATAAAAATTCTGGCACTCTGTCCTCTCTACCTACCCCAGCTGGGGAACGGCATGATGCATATGAATTTTGAGAACTTGGATAAATAATGAATTTGGATATAGAGGATGATTGCTTATAAAAGGCACAAAATAAGTTACCCCATTTTTTTGTCCGCGCTCCTTCAAAACGAACAGTCAGACGTCGATTATTTTTAGCAATTTGCGGTGTGTGGTAAAATTATTGCAATCTGCATCTCTTTGTGTGGCAATTATTGAATAATTATTTCTGGAGTAAAGCAACATGATTTTGGTTCATTGTTACGGTGTATACCTTTCCATTATATCCTTTTTTGAATTATCATATGCAAAGAAAACAGTCAAGTTAAAATATATATATACGAGTATTTGCTAACCAATTGTAGCTTATTTCGCGACATTTATAAGCATTCGTCCTCTATGTCCAAATTCCTGATTTATCAAAGGTCTCAAAATGGGAGTATCTAATACATTCTAGCATTTTTTTATGATTTGCATAAAAATATGTTTTACTCTCAGAATTCAAAACTCTATGATCCGGTGTTGAGTTGAAGATCAGGGTGTATTGTCATAAAATCAATCATCAGCACCACCATTTTACTGTAGAAATACTCGTTGAAGCATAAATTGTTCGCCTGATGTTTTATAATGCATAGTTTTATTTTAGCCATTTAAATAAAAAAGAATAAACAAATCAAATGTGGCGACTTACTATGCCACACACTACGAGTATACATTTAGTTATAAAGGGTTATCAAGGGTCGCTAGTCAACAAAACAAGAAAGGCTAAGGTAAATCATATTATTATATTTAAAGCGTTGATGAATATCATATATACGGAAAAAATCTCAAAAATAAATTAATAGTCCTATTTATAAGACTTAGAAAACTATACCGCCCACGTGACACAATACAATTATCTTTGAAGAGAGTACGCGACATTAAAAGTATTCTGAAATGAAAACAAGGATATTTTTATCCTTGTATCGTGGGCACTTTCTTCATAACATCAACTTCTTTCGCTTCCACATATTAATTTTTGATAAATTCCGCAATGAGTTCCCCAGAACATTTCTTTATTAATCCTCCCGCCCTAAATAAGTGAGGGCGTTATTAAAGCACCGTACCCAAGAATGTGGAATGAATAATCTTAAGAGTGAATTTGTCTCATGCGCTGGCGTTTTTTTTACGAATTACGTGACGGGACTTTCCAATGTGGAAGCGGATAATCTCAACGAAATCGAAGGAGCACTATCAACTTTCCCCTATTTAGATCAGTGGCGTATCGACATATATAAAGAAGGAAAGGGGTGTGAGAAAATGATATGTGGGCGATTAAATATTGATATATTTATTTTTGAACGAATCGTTTTTTCTTTCTTGAATCTTAGAAAAGACGTTTGTTTCACTTTGTGGCGTCATATTTATATTTTTTTTAGGAAAATGAATAAAACACTTGTTTTTTATTTACCACTGTTTTATTTGAATTCACTTTCGGTTTCAAAGACCTCCGTCTACCTCGTCAGGTGAAGATGAACTAAATGATGTCTAAACTATATTTTTTTCTAACTATAATGGTACGGGAGAGGGGAAGGGGAGTAGTGGGTAATAAGAGGAGGGAAGTAGGAAAGCGTCAAAAGGATGGCTTTTGAACGGAAAACATACGAGTATTTATCAGAGGACTATTATTAAAATTAACTTGGCTTATTTATAATTGTTGTTTATAATGTTGAGACTTAATTTAACGCTTTTTTTTAGGTCTTTGAAATCGTTAGTGAACTTAAAACAGTGATGAATACAAAATAAAAAATAATTGTTTTATTTATCTTCCTTTCTCTTCTTGTTCTAACATAACTGTTCAGCCGTTTATTTGCGTTTTCCTTGAATTTAAACAATTTTTTTTTGTAAAATCTATCGTGGATTTAAACAAGCTAACCAAACTCTGAGGCCTAGTTGGTAAGACATTTGTCTTCCGACCAGGGGTTGCGGATCCGATTCCCGCTAGAACGCAGGTGGAAAAAAAGAATAAAATATTCTAGTCTGGTTTCTCTTTCAGCCTTCTTTAACATATTTCTTGTTGAGAAGAAATTGCCTCATGGCAATAAGCCCACCAGTTTATGCTGTATATAATGAAAGTGTAATACAATAATGTTTCCAAGATGAGCCGGTTGATCGATAGAAATTGCTGTATATAATGTACTCGTTTAAGCATGTACAAAATATAATAAATACATATTTTTTTCTTTTAGATAATAATATACATGGCCAAAGTCATGTGTATCTTTATACCCCCATTCTAATATCCTTAATCCCTGACAGAAAAATGCCAGTGTTATCCGAGAGGGAAAACACGGGGTTCAAACCGCCGACCCACTGCACATAACTAAAGCACATTACCATGCGGCCAAGTACCTCCCCTCCATCAAACAACAATAATGAATAAATCATAAAATTTAACATTTAATAGAATCACACTATGTTATTTGTTGTGAAATTGATAAACACTTTTGTTGAAAAAAGTTGGAAATATGTTAAAAATTAAAATAAACTCATTAACTCTTAATATATTCATAGGTACTCTTTAATATATTCAATGTGGTACTCTTAATATATTCAAATTGGAGAAATGGAATAATATGGCACGGATATAGAAATTTGTTCGGCCCTATCAATCAAGTCTTCGGGTTAAGAATCACAGAAGAAGGCGCGAAGCTCGTACTTTGTAGTCATATGATTTAACAATTACTGTATACAAAAAAGTACCATTAAATTTATCAATGAACTGAACTAGATTGGGAATTTTTATTTTCATTTGGGTATCAATCTGGAATCTTGCTCGATATTCAAATTGAAAACAAGCTTCCTATAAACTAGGCCACGAAGGTCGTACGAATATTAAAAAACCCCAGAACGCAATTTCTAACCCGGAAGGTTTGGGTTCGACTTGCGATAGAATCGAACAAAAAAGTAGTCTAGGTCTTTTGACAACTTTTGTGTTGGTTGGGAGATATTTCCATCTGAAAATAAGTTCACCTGGTTTAATTGTATACAGCAGATGTATAATCCTCGTACATTACAATACACAACAAGAAAAATAAGTTTAATCTGTATTAAAACAAAACAAAATAACACTAGAAGATTTATTTCGAATATAATTATTTGTTGATAGTTAAACTAACTTGACAAGTATTTATTTTCCTAGAACCCTTTAGGAACCAAATATTATAGACCACTCCAAGGGCGCCTACGTTTCAATGTAACATCTCTCAAATAGTGTGAGATTTAGAATACTCTTGAGTGCCTCCATGCCGAGCGTTTCTACACTTCAGAGGAAGTATATGTATTCCGTGACATAGGGTCACTCCAAAGTACCGATTGAGGTGGCCTATCGGGTCGCCCAATCCAACTCAACTAGACGGTTAACACTCTGAAACTCGGACGAACTCGGTGTAACATGTTTTCCAAAGAGCACACGCATCATTCTAACATATTAATATCAATAAAACTTTCCCTGCGTATGTATTAATTAATATTTAATTTAAACCATCATTAAAAATATTATACCCTTTCCTTTATTTATATAGTAACCATCAAACCTCCAAAAGCAATTTTATATTATTTTTTGGTAATTTGCTTTGAAACCTATTAACTTGGCGATCGAATTTCTAATTTAATAGGCATCACATAAGAAATGAAACAATTGGTTTTGTTAACTGTAGCCAAAACAAAGTTGAAAACGTACATTTACTGATTAACAATACAAAAGGTGAGAAACTTTTTCTTTGACCTCTTAAAAAAGTTTGCGTAAACTTTGCTGTTGTTTTTTGTAAAACAGTGATTTCTTTCAAATAAGTAAATAATAATTTCAACTTTGTTTTTCGTTCTGAGAATTTGAAATGAATATCAAAGGTGTAATGGATATCAAAGATAAAAATTAAAATATGAATCATTTACTGTCGACAAAATTCACTACAATAAGTTTCAAGTAATGTCGCTATCTTCTTTTTCTTTCTTTAACACAACACATAATTTTGTTAAGTTCCAGTCTCCTGAGAAACTCTCCTTCAAATACTATTTTTAATTGTGGAATAAATATTCACAACCTATTTATTTGATGTAAATTTTAATACTTATTTTAGAAAAAAAAACTATTGTAACAACGATACAAAAATCAAATTAATTTAAGTGAAATGAATCGTATATTATTAGTTAAAAAATCAAATATATTTTTGTCTTATATATCACATAGCATCGTATTTTTTTAATGGCTTTGAATAGGAATGATTTTAATGGCTTTAATGGCTTTGATGGCCCACATTTGGTTGAATCCAAATGTGGGTGTTTCTAGCCAGTGAGCAATGTAGAGTTGTGTAAATTGAACATTTATACAGTTGTTATAAAACACAATCAAAATTTGAAATAATACCACGTTTACCAAATAATAATTATTTGACATTCTCCTTCCGCAGTTTTAAATAAACATATAATACTTTTATATTTTGACGACGTTACGTCTCTGACATAACTCCGATTGGCACGGTCTTCCTCGTATCTATCGTTAGGGAATTTATCTTGCATCAAAAATAGACTGTCAATTACCAATTACACTCAAGTCTCATCCACATCGGGAACGGCAAAAATAGAAGATATATACTTAGTTAACTACTTGGAAGTGAGCACTGGTCTATTTCGATTACTGATCGGTATATGAGAACTTATTTTTACTGGGACAGATGGGACAGATGGTGTGGCGCGTAGAGCGAGGCGTTCGATACATTTTATTGAACTGATATGAAACGCAACGGACTATTTTTTTAAATTCATTTTTCAAACGAAAAATATTTTACTTATTAAGAATCTGCATCAACTTATTATGTAATAAGTCGTTTAAAAATTATTTTGTAATGCTTAAAAGACGCATTTTGTATATTTAATGATAAATCATTATTAAGGTAAGAGTATAATGCAATACAGCGATATAAAACTTATGTATTATTTTAAGATTCTGTTTATCTCTGATATCATCATTACCACCATTATTTCTGGTATCATAACCCTTTGATGACTTTAGCTTGACGAACCACACGTTTTCATATTTCTGGTATCATAACCCTTTGATGACTTTAGCTTGACGAACCACACGTTTTCATATTTGTTAACAATGTCAGTGCTTAAGGAACGGACTCTTAACGCCTTACCAAACCTTAGACCCCCGAAGACCAATATTTACCCTTAGTGTCGTCTCCCTTTGCTGGTGATGTACCATTTTAAGACGGCAGTAGTATAATTCTATAGCGTTTTGGTAAAGAGGTACAAGTTATCAATTACTTATTTGTCCGTTTAAAGTTTTGCAATACTTGTATTCCTGAAATACAGACATCAGGTAAATTTTAAAGGTAAACTTTGAATTCATAAATAATTTATATATTCAAAGTTTACCTTTAAAATTTACCTGAGGTCTGTATTTCAGGAATACAAGTGTTGCAAAACTTCAAACTGAAAAATAAGTAATAGATTACTTGTACCTCTTTACCAAAACGCCATAGAATTGCTCTAATAATCAGATTTCTGAGACCACATCACCCAGATCACGCGACATGCCTAAAAGTATGGCATATTGGTAAATACACCATGAAACGCAATTAAATCTTGAAATTTTATCAGCATCTATCATCTAGCAAGCGGAGTTACACTTAGTCCCTTCACCTGTCTTTGAGAATCTGCAATTTGTTTTATAGGTTTGCATATGGTCAAATGTTTTCGATCACCTCCCTCTAATATCACTGAAATGAATATCTGTTTTTATTTGTACTATAGATGACAAAACATTCGCCATATTGATAATTTTTACTTACAATCATGAATTCTTAAAAATATACGAACAAATTTTAAAATATAATACATGCAAAAATTCACGGCCCAATTCCTTTTTCTTAGAGCGAGATTTCTACATTTATTCGGTTGCACCTATGTGGTTATTTCGTTCTAAAGCATTTGGCACAAGAAGATACAAATCGTATATAGAAATTAAACGAAAATTTCGAAATTTTAGTTACGATTAAAGGAAGGGAACATTTCAAGTTATATAAACATAAAAGAAAACCTTTTTTGACAAATTCATATTTTCGTAGTGTTTGAAATGTTTCTTAATATGCACTATAAGAATATGCAAAAAATTTACAATCGTATTTACTGTAATACTATAGAACTTAATGGTAGAAGGAGGTCTAGTGTTCATATTAATTAAAATTGAATGCGACAGTGCAAAAATTAACATACGTGCATTATTTTTCATGCACTTATAAGGTAAACACAAGATACAATTTAATTTTGACTCGCAGATGTGTTAAAATTACGAGTCATTATTGTAGGACGCCAGATGTAGGTAAAAATGCATCAATTTAAAAATTGAAAAATAAATAATTAACAAACTGAAACATGATGCTAATTTTTGAAGAAAATAAATAATTTACGTTTTTAAATTAATTGAATGGTTGGTTAAGAAAAGAACTCGAAAGCCGTAGAAAAGAAATAATATAAATAAAATAATTTTTGTTTATTTTATACAACAGAGGGAATAAACTAATTTACGTTGAAAGACATTGCAGTGAATAAATGTGCATCGTAATGTAACATATTCATTCAAATCTGATGTAATTCATGTATAAGATTTTTTTAGTCCTAATATATTTAATGCAGTTTCCGCTTTAAAAGGTAAATTAGCTTTATGGCGATGATTGAAATATGTTTTTAATATTCATAAACATGGACAGTTGATTGGAAGAACTTGCTTTAAAACAATAAATCAGTCTGTCGTATTTGCATGAAAGTGTTGAGTAAATATTTATATCATCGTTCAATAGCAAAAAAGTGATACAAGTAAATCGTGGCTCACTTTTTGGCGAAAATTAGTAAATTTCGAGCTGATATAAATACAAAAGGTTTTATAAAAAAATACATTTATTTGTACATTTATAAAAAAATAAATACTGTGATATGAAACTTAAAGGGTTCAATTTAACAATCAAATATATATTTCATCTATACAAAAGCGATTTCTAAAAAAGCTGGTTATGTCCTAAAATAAATGAATATGTATTTATTTAAGACATGCACAGATGGCAAATTATTTTGCTTTAAAGAAATTTCATCCTCTCAATCTATTAATAAATAAAACAATATGATTGCTCTATCGTATCACTTGTATTGTACATGTCCATTGCAAATAGAAAAAGCAGACTTAATGCTTAGTGTTCATTTCTTCGGATCGATCAGAAAGACGTTTAAAATCAGACCAGCCCCTTTTTTGAACGGTCAGGAAATCGTCCAGAGATCGTTGCAGTTGTTACAATTTACATATAAAAAAAGGCTATCTCCTGTTAAGTTGCTTAAAATAAGATATATTGTAGCTTTACTCGACGATTTGTATAAAAATATATAAATTTCACTCTATATATTTGTTAATATTAAATATGTATAACTAAAACATAGTAAACATTATAAGAAGAGAGAACAACTAATTCCAAAATAAACCTAACAACATATTTGTCGATGTCTGCACACGAATGATGAACTTATTTCCTTATAAACTAAAGAAGAAACCAATTTAACAGAATTTTTGTTCGAAAAGTGTCTAGATATAATTTCAAGAGTTCGAACAAAACAAACTGTCATAACATCCAAGCCTACGAGCCAAGAAGATGAAGTTAAAAACGTCCCGCAGGCGGTCGTACGAGTCTGATGCTGTCAGCGGCATCTGTTGCCCCACTCCGGGCTATGAATCATTCTAGAATATGCTCGGCAAGATACCAGCTCTACATGTTACGTTACGCTGCCATATTTTCCAGAGGAAATCTTTCTCTAGTGCACGTCTAACGGTTCTCACAAAATAAGACGCGATTTAAATATTCCAAAAAAAAACAATATTTTTATCCCAAAATTTGTTTAAACATTTTAATAACGTACAACAGAATGTGAAAATTTCAGAATACGTTTTCAAATGGTCAGTTTCAATTCAAAAGATAATCTTTTGTGACCCAACTGAAGGCAGAAAAAATATGATGAACAGCGCAAAATATACAAAAGCGTGCTCTAAAAGACTCAAATGCATAAATGTTCCACAACTGGGAGCAAACAGCGATGAACTGTAACCTGTTGATAGAACCCCAATAGGGAAAAAAGACCCAGAAAAGCAGCAAATTTTCAACTCCCATGCTCTAAATTCAACAAGATATCACAAGATGGCTTGCATAGTAATCTCCGGTTGCACCAGCGACAAATACATCACTCATATTGTACATTTATTATATTTGTTATCGCGTTAGCGAAGTCGTGAAGTATTCAATTCAATCACTTATTTTTTTTATTTCTTCACAATTATATTGATGGCGTGTGCTAATATTGTTATTGACATTTATATCCAGCAGGGACTATTGGTACAATGAAATTAATGCTGACAATGAAATTGTCAATAACATTGTTCACTTAGAAGCTACATATCAAACAATTGACAATAGAATTACATAGTAATCCATAACGTATTCACTTTTTGTCGAAGCCGTGGTTTAAAAGTTTACCTTAAGTGAGCGGGCATCGTGAGTTTGATTCTCGACGAACTCGTTCGACAATTCATCTGAATTTATGTTTTCTATAATGTATTAGCTACTTAAAATGAATTATAAAAGCGTTATTTAGCAATAAAAAAAATATTTCTTAATTTGTCAAACAAACGACTGCAGTTGATATATGAAGTGGCCATTTTTTTTATATTATTGCTATCGAATCTTTGGGTTTACTCTGTGAAAACTTGTGCTGCTGATGTGCACTCCAATCAATAAACCAGGCAGGCGTCAATGACCCATATGAAGGTGGACTATCATCCTAGATCGCAAGGGATTTCCTATCATATTAGTTTTAAGAAATTAGTTTTAAAAATATAAACTTTATAATCAACAGTCAATTATCTTAGAAATTCAAGCTTAAAATGAAGGAACAGGTCAATATCAAATATAACTTATCTAAAGGGACAATATCAAATATAACTTATCTATAGGTCTGCCTTTGTTTTGACACAATTAACATACTTATTTTGGATGATTTGCTTCCAATCTATTCCGACTACTATTTTTATATCAGCAGCCTATCGTAAATTCAAATATATTCCGTTTTAGAACTTAATCTTATATTATAACTAACATACGTCATAAAATTTCTCCGTTACACCTGAAATCTATTATCTGGCACTATCTCAGAACATTCAATATCAAATATAACTTATTTAAAGGGACAATATCAAATATAACTTATCTATAGGTCTGCCTTTGTTTTGACACAATTAACATACTTATTTTGGATGATTTGCTTCCAATCTATCCCGGCTACTATTTTTATATCAGCAGCCTATCGTAAATTCAAATATATTCAGTTTTCGAACTTAATCTTATATTATAACTAACATACGTCATAAAATTTCTCCGTTACACCTGAAATCTATTATCTGGCACTATCTTCCAGACATAAATAAAATACTAACTCAACAAAGACACGGCAATTGACCTTATTTAAACCATCCCTAGAGATAGAACATCTCTTACGCAAAGGTTGTATGTCTATCTGGCCCCCGTGACATGGAAGAAAGTACCAAATTCAATAAGATCAAAAAGGTACGAATAATTCAGACTAAGAATTGGAACGTGGTTGTTGTCACGACAGGAATTTGAGTACTTCAGCTTCCAAGGGACGCGAATCGTAGCGAATATTTGTGTAAATCCGTTATTTACTAATATTATTGTTAAGTTACG
Organism: Odontocerum albicorne; assembly: GCA_949825065.1. Taxonomy (NCBI): domain Eukaryota; kingdom Metazoa; phylum Arthropoda; class Insecta; order Trichoptera; family Odontoceridae; genus Odontocerum; species Odontocerum albicorne. The sequence goes on from CATKWJ010001119.1 coordinate 11,938, forward strand.
AAAAAAATTAATAAATAAATGAATAAGAAGATAGAATACGTAAGTGGCATTGTGTTCAAATTTCACTAGATCCATCTACTCGAGCATTATTAATTTCTTAAATATGTGTTTGATGAGTGTATGGAGAAAATTTTAAAAGAGGATGTTAATATTTTTAAATTGATACAATACTCTAAGAGTTGACTCTAGTGGTACGTATCCAGGTCTCACAACTTATAAAGTCAATGAGAAATTTTGACACAGAATTAAATATTAATCAAGAATAACTTAAAACAATCAATCTATTTTTGTCATGTAGATGTGTCTCCAGAAGATATAAGCTAAAGCCTGGTTTACTAATGTGAAGACAAAGTATAGGTACAAGCATCGAGACGGGATTCATATAATTTGAGAGTATCGATTTGATATTGCATTTTTTATGTTTTGTTTTTTCTCATATTATATTAGGTGTTAACATAAGTTGTGTCCGGGGATCTTCATGAATAATATGGTTTAAGCGGTCCTCATCGAAGTCCACTGGTCGTCCGGAACGCACCATGTCTTTTAGGTCGAAATTATCGTCTTTGAAACGCAAAAACCATCGATGAGCTGTCCTTTAATTCATAGCATATTCACTGTACACTTCGCAAATATCGCGAGCAGCTTTGGCAGCTTTATTCTCTTGATTGAACGCGAACAGAAGGATGTGTCGAAAATGCTCACTTTCGTCTACTTGACATTCCATTTTGAAGGCTTGTAATCAAATCAAATAATATACGTAACGTAAAAGCAAACACAATATCTTGTAGAGCAGAAAATTGTCTTTTGAATGACGTATAACCTTTACCATTTTGTTTTACTTTTGGTGCTTATTTTTAAATTGAAAAAAAAAACAGACACAACTTATGTTAACACCCAATATATTTATAATGTATACATGACCTCTGTGGCCTAGTTGGAAACATGACTGACTTTCATTCAGGGGTGTCGTGTTCGAAACCTGACGGTATACGAAAAAAAAAATGTTCCACTCTGATAACAATACTCAAACGCGGCTAGTCTATGAGACTGTTGTCTCTTCGCGAGTTCTGTGGCTACTCCAGTGCAATTCAAAATGTCCGCATCACCAATTTGGATATGTTGTAGTAGAGTACTATACGAATGAATACAATTAATGATGTATACTCCTTATGTTAATAAATAAACAAGTATATTTTAATAGAAAAAAAAAATGAATCTATATTTGTTATTAGTAAAGTTTGTGCATGACACTAAGTTGAAACATACTTTTCCCAAAATTATTAAAAAATACACCACTACTTATATTGTAGCATGTACTTAAAATTTAAAAAATGGAACTAATACTCCAAAACCAGCTTCACAAAATGACCCATCCGTAAGATTAATTTATTTTATAAAATGAGTTTTCTAATTAAACAGAATATCGGATAAACTACGTTCTCGTTAGTATCATAAAAATAAATTCATTTGTACAAAAGCATTATCTCAAGTGGCAAGCACGAATGTTGTTGAAATAATTGGGTTTCATTTAGTCAATCAAGAGAATTCCACAAAAAGATTAGGCAGAATTGAGGCTGATTAAATCGACGTATAAAAACAATTATTATAGTTAAAAAAAAACGACCCTCTAGGTTGCTACTTGAAAAACTATTTATCACCCTAGCGTTGTATACAGTACAACCATATGGGTTTATTGCTATGTGGCAGCATCTTCCAGCCATGCTGAAAGTTGTTAAAAAGCCTGAAGATAAAATCAGACTGGAACCTTATATAGAACACCCTGTGTTCCAAAGGTAATTGCACCCACAACCCCCGGTTTGGAAGACGGGTTTTACCAACTAGGCTACGGAAGTCATCTTGTATTGTTGTATGATACTCTTCCTTCACATCCACATTAGTGATTGAGAAATCGAGCCTTCGAATTTAGAATAATTCTAGTATGTATGTCACTCGCGATTCATTTATAAGTAGGTGAGTATCTGCAATACATGCACGCGCAGTTACAATTATTACAGAAATAGATCTCTCCCCTGCCATTCATACTCCCCACATCCAACACGAATCGACTAAACAAATCTATAATGAAGTGTAAGTCATGGTAGAGGACGACTGAAAAAATTATGGTTGGACAAAGTGAATTAAATTTTGAACGAAGGAAAGATAAGTAAAAGAAACAGAAGAAGTTGTGTACGATGCATAGATTTGAAGGAGGCGAAGGAAGTATGTTGTGATAGGACTATTGACGTTCAATCCTCTCTGCCTAATCCAACAGTAAAATGGCGTGATGATAGGTAATGTATGTCTAAAGAATCGTACCAGTAACCCTCGGGTGGAAGACAAGCGTTCTACCAAAGCAGACATAGCTGTATGTGAAATGAATTATGCAACGACATAAATCTTTGTGAAAAAAAACTATTTAACCATTATGATATTACGAAATACTGAGTCGGGTGCATAAGTATCATAAGAATATCTTATATTGGTAAAGTATTAATCAGCATCAACGAAGACACGAATGCTATTAACCTGACTCCGGAGATGGCCTGGGAAAGACCACGATGTAGACAGGCGACTCATCAAACAGACCCCAAATAAATGGGGAAAAATAAGAATAATGAGGAGTAAATCTATGTAATCGAAATTTGAAACATCGTTGATTATACGAGGGTCATCCAGAAAGTAAGGTTGCAACATTTATGTAGGATCGAAAAATGCTTGTATTTATTTCAAATTCACAGGATACTTCACAAATATATTAAACTATTTTTCAACGTAACCGCCGTCGAGATCGAGACATTTCTGTAGTCGGGGCACCAGCTTTTGTATGCCAGTGTCATAGACCTCCGCCACCAGCTCTTTCAGCCATTTCTTCACAGCTTCCTCAACCTCCTGATTGTTGAAAAATTATTGAGGTGTAGTGACACACCCACGTCTCATCCCCCGTCACGATAGAGCCCAGAAAAGCTTCTCCCTCCTGTGCAAAATGATCCAAAAATTCACGCGCGGCGGTCACGCGATTTTGACGGTGCTCCGGTGTGAGCATTCTGGGCACCCATCTCGCAAACAACTTCTTGTAACCAAGTTTTTCCGACACAATATTACCAAGGAAACTTCAAAAAATGTCAGGAAATTCTTCGTGAAGGTTGTCAAGCGTCACACAGCGGTCATTTCGCACTTGTTCTTCAATTTTTTGCACAAATTCGTCAGAAATCACTGCCTTGCCTCGTCGTGAGTATCAGTACGGCCTTCTCTGAACAACCTAACCCACTTAGTGACATGTTGTCGCCTCATCACATCCCTACCATAAACTTCCATGAGCTTCCGATGGATATTCGCGGCGGTATTGTTTTGCAAAGTCAAAAAACTGATGACCGCGCGGGTCTCGCACGGACGAGAGTTGGCGGGAGCGCACGACGACCTCTCCATCGGAAGAATTTACTGTGACTGAACAAAATAGCCGAAAAACACGCGGGACCAAACAAACTGACCGTTAGGATCCCCCCTACACGCCAGGTGCACCAACTTTAAAAAAAAAAAACCCCGGCCTCAGGAGCCCTTGTAACCTTAGTTTCTGGATGACCCTCGTAGATTATAAGTATCTGTTCTTATTTAATTATAATAAAATGTAAATAAAAGCATGAATTAGTTAAAATTCTGACATTAAATCGGGATATTTTAAATTACTTACCATACATACCATTAAAATATGATAATACCCATAATTCTAACTAAGCCAACACAAGGCGAATCTTGCATAAATAATTTTCTTATGTTATTTCCTCTGATTCTAATACGAGTACCAAGTCTCGTTTATTATTGAAAAAAGTGTACTGACTCTGATACTTCAGCTGTGATGTAACAAGTTGGCACATTCGTGGTGCCTAATCTTAGATAAGTTTTCACAGAACATTTGGTGGATGAGTAAACAACAATAAACCTATCTTCTAAAACGAAAATGTTTCACAATGCCAAAACGGGTGACCTGATTTCAATTATGTACCTACACATTTGAGTTACAACCAATAAGAATAACACAAAATAATAATAATAAAATGAAAATTTATATAGCGCCGTTTAGAGAGCAGACTCTCCTCAAGGGCGAAACTACTTATAATCAGCGTTCGAAAAAATAATCAAAATCCAAATTATTCTTTATATTATATTTCAATGGTCTAGTTTTTAAGACGTCTATCTTCCAGTCCAGGAGTTGCAGATGCGATTCCCGTTAGAAACCAGGTTTTTAAAAAGGATTCCAGTCTGCTTTTCCCACGAGATCTATAAAATCTTCTGCTTGGTTGAAAGTGATTGCCACATGGCAATAATAATGTCAGATTATATTGTACACAACGAAAGTGTAATTACAATACAATATATTTATTTTTGCTTATTCTAATGATATAATAAATACTTATTGAAGTAGTATTAAATGTGTTTCGGAGTTGTTGCGGTATTAAGCTGGCATAAATTATGCCGGACATCTGAGTGATGTCTAAATTCATTACTGTTTATTGACATCGGTCTGAAAAAGAAGGCTACAACGCTTTCGAATCGTTGGCCATCATTTAAGTCAACTCAATACGTCAATAACTCCGAAAAACATTTTAAAATAGTTAAAGACAACTGAGAAAATCTTCGAACATATTTATTAAACTACAACAGTTAATAAATATTGTACAGTATCTTCGATATAAGACGACAATAATCACTGATAAAAATCATGTGGGCTACATTAGAAACTTAAAAAAGAAACAGGCCTATATCGCTCTATGAACGCATACTTACTAGTGATCAATATTTCGCTTTCAAGACTTTTTATCTAATATAGGAAACATTAAAACCGATAAGTTCATATACGAGTATAACTTAATCACACTATATTAGTCTAATATTATATTTACTCAGACTTTCCTAAACCCATTATGATTAAGTGGTTTTGTTAGGATTATTAGTTTAGGAGCTAACCCCAGGAATTCATTAGTATGCTGCTTAAAACTATTCGCGATGACAAAATAAAATAAGGTTTATTAAACTAATGACCACGAACAATTTGTACAGACGAGAAATATAGTATTTGAGATTTAATAAATAAAATACTTTGAAAATTTATTTAAAACATCAATCACCTTAACCTACGTTTTGAAGAATATTCAGTTTTGACTGCATCTTATATCCCGTAATATTACATTCATTAAGTGTTGCATATTCGATACTAAACTTTGAATATGACTTGTATTTTTTACATTTTATGGTCGATTTTTAAAAGCGGTTTAAAATGATGTATCTATTTGTCTTCGTATCTACAGGTTTTTCATGAACTGAAATTTTTTATGAATCGTAAATAATTTGTTAAAAAACCATGTTAGAATAAATAATTGAATGCATTTGTTGAGTATTTCCACTCTTCAGTTAGCCTTTTCATTCAACCGATTTTAAATTGTAAACGTTGTACTGTGGGTAATAATAACATTAAAAAGTTTGCTGTTATGAAAAATACATGAAACAGAATAGTACAAAGCAGAGGAAAATCTGAAGCCATATTTATAATGAACAATCCATACAAACAAAGCACATGGTCAATGGACGAACAAAATGCATCTGGATTTGCGAGGGTCACGAGTCAGATGCAGGTTTGGAATAAGGTACGATAATACATTCGTTGAATACAGTTATGTTTGCAGGGCAAACCTGTTTTTGTCGATCCAGTTGCAGAATATAAATGATTATAAGAGTTGGCATTATATTTCATCACCGAATCCGATGGAACACGTATTCGGAAAAAGTTATGAATTTATGACGCCTATATATTAAACATTACTTGAACGCACATAAATTAATCTACATAAATTTCAATGGTGTATCAATGACACTTTATTCAAGTGGCTATATCATTAGATATAAAAAATATAGGGACCAACAGCTTATAACGTATGGGACGGTGGAAGGCAGACGAATACCTGACTAAACTAAATAAAGAAAAATCACGATATCCTTTTGTAAAGCTGCAGTATCCAAAGAAAAAATATCATAATGATCGCTAACCTTCAATAAGAAAAAAACACTAAGAAGAAAAAATATTACCAACACCGATAGTTCCTTAAAAAAATCATAAATAGTAAAGAAAGATTTTAAATATGTTTTTTTTTTACTTTTTTAATGAACAAATTCTGTAAATTTCCACCAGAACAACTAAGAACATTTTTTGTGTCATTTCAACTTAAATAAAAATAATCGAGTTTTTATTTTTTTTAAATAAATTATTTATAGAACAGGTGAAAGTAACATTATAAATAAGAAATATCCTCCACATATTAATGAAATGTAGGAACAGTTCGACATATTTGTGTTAAATTTCTACAATAAATAAACTTCTTAACCAGCGAATATTAGACACATTCAATTCTTTGTTACATCAATCGTCTTGAAATAAATTTCAGTTGGTTTCATGTAATTGACCTATGAGATATATTGTATATATATTTTATCATTCGATGAAATTGGTCAGTTTCTGAAATAATTTCCAAAATCGTTACAGATTGATTAATTTTGTCTACAATGGCTTCCTTGATTTTATAATACTACGCCTCCCACATATAATAGTACAGTACAACTATTTCGTCAACCTCTCAACATAACCTTTCTATTTCCATTTCTATCTGAATATAAATTATTAAAACAACTCACAATAAAAGGATATTATCAATAAAATTACAATATATTCTCCTTCATGCTCATGGAGGTGGATTGTTCTCAACATGAAGATTAAAAAGACTACCTTCAAAAAATCAGAATGTAGGTGGTGTTTAAAAGTCGGAAGTGAAGCGTGTGGATATTTTAGCTTAATATATTATTGACATATGGTCGAGTATGTATCACATAACTGACGAGATTCGTGTGGGTTTATTTTATCTTTATCTATCTATATAAATAAAAATGTAAATGTTCGTATATTTAAAATCTCTAATCTCCGAAAGTTCTTCACCGATTGCTTTGAAATTTTGACAAAAGGTTGCATTCGTATACGAGAATGTTTATATATATATATATATATATATATATATATATATATATATATATATATATATATATATATATATATATATATATATATATATATATATATATATATATATATATATATATATATATATATATATATATATATATATATATATATATATATATATATATATATATATATATATATATATATATATATATATATATATATATATATATATATATATATATATATATATATATATATATATATATATATATATATATATATATATATATATATATATATATATATATATATATATATATATATATATATATATATATATATATATATATATATATATATATATATATATATATATATATATATATATATATATATATATATATATATATATATATATATATATATATATATATATATATATATATATATATATATATATATATATATATATTTTATATACGGTTGTACGAGTATATAAAAAAGTTTATAAATCAGACGAAATAACGGGAGCGCATCCTGCAGCGACACACGCAAACTAAACAATTCTCATTAACAGTTATGTCACATTGCATTTCCGACGTTTCAGAATGAATATTAAATAATTAAATATTAAATAATAAATATTAAATATCTATATAAATAAAAATGTAAATGTTCGTTAATTAAAAATCTCCAATCTCCGAAAGTTCTTCACGGATTGCTTTGAAATTTTGACAGTTGTATTTTAATTTTGAATATTAAATAATTAAATATTAAATAATTAAATATTTAAATAATAAATATTAAATTTTCAAATACGTTTATTGAAAAATAGCGCCATCTGATTGGGCGTAAAAGTATACTAAATTTTTATCTGCCATTTTGTATTGTGGCGTCGTAATAGCTGTGCGCTTTTAATCCGGTGTTTTTAAACTGTTTTTTATTATTTTTCAGTACAATTAGCGGTGAATTTAAACTGTATCGATTGATTTTCATTTGAATTCATGGTATGTATCTGTGTTGTTTTATACATTTGAATTATTAAAAGTTTCACGTGTTCTTCTTTTTCAGTGCAATCGATCTGGTTTAGTTCATCAAAAGTATAGTTCGTTTATTTCACAGCTGCAAATGTGCAGCAAATAGCCCTGAATCCACCGGCTGCAACGTTAACTGCTTTCTTCACGTTATGTCAAAATGACGCGTTTGCGAAAACACTGCTGTATTCGGAAGTGCCTACGTATTACACGTGGAATGCAAGTAGAAAATCATTTGAACGACGCAAACGAGGAGAGCGAATCGAGGGATAACCTGGCATATTCAAAGAAACTACGCAGACTGTACACCGTGCCATCAAGATGAATGCTTCTTTCTTCGCATGCTGTTGGTAAATGTGCCCGGTCCAACGTCTTTCCAGCAATTGAAAATTGTCAACGGCGTTACACATGCCACTTTACGCAGTGCATGTCAAGCTCTGAATTTATTGGAGAACGACCGACACTGGGATGCATGCATTAATGACGCGTGCAACATGTCACATCCAAATCAAATTCGTGCATTGTTTGCAATGTTTGCAATGTCTTTCCTTAACATTTAATTAATTCCAATAATCTCTCTTTTCTTAACATTTAATTAGTTACAATTATCTCTGTATTTCCTTAACAATAATCCTATTTGACAAATATTTCCTACAATACTCCTATTTGACAAATGCGTGTCCAGCTGCAAAACGATCGATCAGCTGAGATATTCTCACATCAATTGCTGGAAATTGGGAACGGAAAGGTGCCGGTTGATATGACCTAAGGACGAATTTCATTGCCTCATAACTTCTGCAATTTAGTGACGTCAAAAGAAGAATTGATTGAAAAAGTATTTCCCAATATTCAAATCAATTATAAGAATCACGATTGGCTGAGTGAACGAGCTATTCTTGCCGCCAAGAACAAAGACGTCTACGAACTTAACAATATTATTCAGTTCCTTTTTCAATGTTTCGCAATTTTATAAGTTTTTGTTATAACTTTATTTCTTCTTTTTCAGTGCAATCGATCTGCTTTAGTTCCTCAAAATGCCGAGGAAGCAGCAGAGCGACGTGCAGTCAGACTTGAGGATGCACGGTTGCGAGCACGGCGATCGCGTTCTGCAGCTTCAGATCTGCTTCGTTCTCAAGAGAATGAACGCGACAGACTGAGAGTGGCTGAAAGACATCAACAATATTGTATACCCACAAGCATTGTGAAATTAAACATATTAGAAACGTGTGCTTTCTCTTTTCTTTATTTTCCATTTAACCAGGCTGAGCCACAGTAACGAGTGGCCGGGTATAGCTAGTTTAATAATAAACGTTTTTATTTGTCACGAATTTAATTCAAGCATAAGTGGAAATCGCGGTAAAGAGCGACCGAAAACAGTATAGTTGGACCAAGTGAATGAAATTTTGAAAGCAGGAAAAGAAAAGCATAAGATAAACAGGGAGAGTTGTACACTCATGAGGAGGGCGAAAGAAGCATGTCATGATATTAAAGCTTGAAATGTCCTCTCTGCTTACCCCAAAAGGAAAATGGTGTGTTACCATCAATGATAAATTAATCTTAAGAATGCAACATCTAAAACGATAGAGGTCAAGGTATATTATACGTGTATATAACAACAGATAACGGGCTCGAATTAATCAATGAACAATTTATTTAACAACAAACGCTTTAAGTTTAACTGAGTGACAAGTGCAATTGTATAATTATGCAAAGGACTCACAACCGGTGTAATGCGACAACAATTAAAACGGTAAGGGAGTCTTCGAATGATGCGGACAGCAACCAATAAAGGAAATCACATTTCACTCGGCAAACTAATTGAATATAGTTCAGTGGTCATATGTCAAGTCTATGCTCTAGGTCAGCTAATATTATATGTTAACCCGTTGATTTCTAGGTATTAATATTGTATAATTTTTTTAACAGCTCTTTTGTTCATTTGAAATTTATATATACGAGTATATGGGGTCAGTTAAAAATATGTATTCATTGATAGAACGGTGTGAAAGTTTGTAGAATTTTTAATCCGTAAAGAAATTTCTACATGATAACCTTGTAGAGAATATATTTAATGTAAAATAATGCAAATTACCTATC
>CATKWJ010001120.1:0-22023 GCA_949825065.1 Odontocerum albicorne
TTATAACCAGTGAAACAAATCAGCTTCATTGTGTAAAGTAATTTGATAACCCCATGAAAGATGTGAACTTCACAGTATAATTAAATCCATACATTGATATATTGAGTAAATGAAAATAGAATGTGTTTCCAATATAAATTGTACGCTATTTCATTCGAAGGCTTCAATAGGCTCCAATATTTCGAGCTTTAGTGGTTATTACGTCATTGGGGTACACAAAATTCATGGTGGAATTGAATTGTCTTTAATTATAGAGTTTCTCATAGAAATCTTAATAATAGACTTGTAATACGGCCTAATAAATTACAATTTGTATCCTTTTCTACCATATAAAAGAATATAACCATATAAAAGACGTTAATTTATTTAAGACTGTTATGTTAACCGCTTTCTCTTATTTAAGAAATACTATTTTATTAAGTTATTTTATACTTTTCCTCTTTGTTGTACATAGTGCTAGCTGGAATATTTCATGCTTAAAAGTTAATCAGTAATGCGTTTAAAGCCATTTTCAAATAACATTGTATTACCATTTCGTTTTATACAGTACAGTTTATTGCCATGTACAAATCTCTTCCGAACAACCAGAAATGTATTTAATAAGCCATCAGTCAAAATAACTCATTTTAACACAATACGAGTACCAACTGGAATCGATCTCGCAACAACTGGGTTCAAAATATTGATTTCTTTTCAACTAAATCACGGAGATTGTCTTACACTTTGAATGTCATTAATATTACGTGTTTTATGAAATACCGCTCTCCAATTCGTCTTTGAATGTTTAAGTGTAAATCACCAATTTCATTGATATAAAAATTAACAAAAAAAAATTGCATACTTACATTATTTGGTGTTTTATTCAATTAAATAAATTTAATTGAATAAAACACCAAATAATGTAAGTAAGACGGGCTTTGTTTTTAAATATCTGCGTGTAAATTTTCTTTCATCATATCAACGGGTTCCTATTCTTTTAACTAAGACTAATCAAATGCAAATATCTATCATAAGCCAAATATAAATAAAGCCGCAAATACGCGTATATTATAAAACCATTTTTTGATAGAACAGTCAAGTTATATATTGAAACAGAAATGTACCAAAGACGCAGACGATGGTTGTAGAAAATTTAAAATGGATAGTAAATTTATTTTTATTTATTTATTAACATGACAAATTTGTGAAATATGTATATTAAGACATACTATTTCGTATACGAAAATGAAGAAATAAAAAATCGATTTAATTGGACACTCAAACTATACAACATATATGAATATGGGTTTGTTACCTATGATTTATTTAACCATTAAAAATGAGATTTTTGCTTGAATCTCAATGGGAACATATTATATGAACATGAAAAATAATAAATTGATACTTTTTATCGCATGCTAGTTTTTATTTTATTGCATTGTAAAAAAATCTCATTAACTTGAAAGCTTGTGAGATCTACACAACGGCCGTCGATTGATTTTGTTAGTTCATTTAAAAAAGATATAAAAAAGCTAGTGCCTACGCTACTGGGAAAAATACTCGATGGTTTTTCACAGAACTTTTATTGTCATTAGATTTGCTGAATTAAATGTTGTCAGTTGAGTAGACACTTGCACTTCGAGTAGACTCAAACATGTTTTTCTTTTTGGTCGATTTCTAATCATTGAGGATCCTGATCTTATCCTCTTTCTGTGACCTTTGCCTACCTATCTCTATTTTGGGGTCTACTTATGTTTCGTTATTTCTCCATTTTAAACCAAACCTCCACACAAACAATTTAAACAAAATATTGGCGAATCCTGTAATTTTCTATATGAAATCGTTTTTCCTTAAACGTATGATATTAATTCTAAAAGCTTAATGAAGTAGCCGTGACCTCACGTAAAAGCATTGGCAATTGGGTCTTAAGTGCCCATCCCAAGCTGACAGCTGATGGGAATCAGACTGGTATTAACAGCTATAAGTTAATTATCGCACCCTTAGCTATTTGAGAGCCATTACGGAGGATCATACGAAGATCTGAAGGGTTTGGGTTTAAATAATGATAGGAGAAATTGAAGAACAAATTTGGTTAGTGTAAATAATTTATAGTTAAAACCTTTTTGCTTGTTTATCATGCATACATACCATCATACTATTTTCTTGCTGGAGTTGGCACAGGGGAAAGAGTGCTAATTTTTACTATCATTACATAATTCCATCATCCTCTTCACATCCATAATACATTTTGATTTTACCTTTCCTTCTTTTAAACTTTCATTCACTTGATCCACCGATATTTTTTTGACTATCCTTTGTCACGACTCCCACTCACGCTCGTACTGTATTTTTTAGTTAGTCTTTTGACAAGCGTACTTCCAACATGTTCAAACCCCTTCTTCTTCTAATAAACATCAATATCCCATATATTCTTCTCAGTGCATGCATTTGTCGGGTCCTTACATTCATTATTGATATCCACATTCCACTCTTATACATAAATGTTGACAATATAACGTTGTAAATAAAATGTTGTCATGTTTTGATACCACATGGTTTAAGTATGGTATATATCCTTTAGTGACCCATTGACTTTAGCTTCTATTCAATTTCGCCGATCAATAAATCTTTCAACCTTTCCATCGTCTAAGAAAATACTTTGTAAATAGCAGAAACCCGTTCAAATTTTTCCTTCTTGACCTAAATATCGTTTTCACTTTTGTTTACACTTTTCTAGTACCATTTATACCATATCTGTTTACAATTTTTATGATATTCGAAAAATCTACACTAATATTCTCTGCTTTTTGATAAATGACGTTTTAGAATTCTTTTTAAAAAATGTTCCCATTATATTTGATTCATACGATGAACTTGAATCTACATAACCTATTAAGACTTTTCAGTTGTTTTACCTAAGCGGCTTCAAAGAGAGGTTTAAAAACCTTAATTTCAGACAGAGAAAAGTATGACTGGACAAATTAAATGAAATAAAAAAAAGGAAAGGTAAGGAGTAAAAGTAGCAGAAATAAGTGTATGAATGTGAAGGAGGCAAAATAAGTATACCATGAAAAGAAAGTTTAGCACTGTGTACTTGCTACCTACTTCAACAGATAAAAGGCGTGATTGCATGTGTGATTTGACTGAACCATTTTTTAATTCTATATGATATTTATTGATTTTAAATAGCCGTTGCCTTTACTAAAATCTAACCTTTATTACAAAAATCAAACAGAAACAAAATTCGCATAAAAAAAACAGTAAAACAAACTTCAATACCAAAAGGATAATAAAAAGAAAAAAAAACAACAAAAGTGAGAAATATTCAAACTTGAAAACACAATGAAAACAGAGAACAACATGTATGTTTAGGCAAAATCGAAAAAAAAGAACAAGTTTATCAAAAATAAAACTAACGATTGCTTTTTAATCCAAAACTACTTCAAATTTATCACTATTAATTTTAAATAAACATGGTAAACAAAAATAAATGAAAAACTCTGCTACTCGAGAAGTACTCGAACGTTATCAGACGGATGAAAGGTGGAACGAGATATTGAATGGCGACTTGGAACAGGTAAAAAGATAGTTAGTTGTCAAAATACATACATTTAAATAGACTTGGAAAATTTATGGAAGAAGCCACATTAAGTGGTTCAAAATTATTCCGATTTCAGATTCTCCCTAGAGCAACTAACTGAGTTCAAATGCAATGTGTTGCCTTATCTATGCAATATTGCAAGGAGTGAAAAAAAAATCCATAATTATTCGTATTAAAAGTCTGTCTGGAACATAGATAGAGAGATATCTTTGATATGATTTCTTCACGAAAAAATTGACTGTTCAGGAATACCCATAGAAAATGGGCATCAAATATTAATCGTTTCTCCTGAAGAAGGGTAAGTTTCAGTGATTTGCGAATGAGTGAGCATTACAAAAGCGTTGCAGCTCAAAATCTGTTACGAACTCTCACCATACTTCACACGTGCATATCAAAGTATGGTGAATACACAGCTGAAATGTTATCTACGAGTATATCATATAATACTAATAAAATACCTATATAATGTCGTTAGAGTTGTCACTCTGGCAAACATCTTTGTGTTTCTGACAATTACAATAAATCTAGCATTTGATGACTTTTTGAAATAACATTTTCAGTGTGGTTAGAATACCTAAGTATGAGTCAAGAGTTACTTATTCCCAGATTTCTGAACTCAGAGACCTTTCCCAATGGCTGGCTCTTGATACTGACTGGTACTTTTTATGTGTGAAAGTTACTATGATATATTTACTTATATGAAGAGAGAAATCATCATCATGGAATTAATTTAAATCATATTGGAATAACTGTTACTTAATGTAGCTGAATCGTATAATATAATTATTGTTGATTATTAAAAAGAGAGAAATATCCCTTCCAACAAACGTAAATATAAGCCACCACTATATGTCCTTTTTGGTACAAGCAGTTAAGATATATCTCCAGAGCTTTCTTTAAACACATGCAGCTTTAACATTACTCACGTGCATACGAGTACGTCACTTTCTACATGTTTTGTATATTTATTCCCGTAGTGAAATCTTACGGACAATTTTGCCAACTGTTTTGATTCATTGTTTCCTCACTCTATCTGTCCCACTCCCCATTCAATACTCATATTCGTATTCCTCATTTTTGGTTACATATACTTTCAAAAATTAATATTAACCATTAAAGTAATGATATTTCATCTTATAAAAAGTAATTAAATTTAACTTTCCTATAGCAATATACATCTAATTTACCTTTTTTTTTAAATCCACACACTTTCTCATACAACTCCTACGATTTATCTGACTCTTAAAACTGTTTTCCTTTCAAAATCTCATTCACACGATCCAATTATACTTCGATCTCAAAGTGACCCCTCTTAGCAATCCAAGTAGTAAAAAAAATATTAGGTGTATTTGATCTGCGTGAGTGAAATATTTTGATAAAGAATAAAATAAGAAGACCTCGTAAAGTTACCATGAACAGCAAATTTTTAATATATAATCGAACGTCGATCTACCTTAGCAGAGAGGTCGGTATATGATCAAGTTATTGAAAAAGTTTGCAACGTACTATTTAATTGTCGATTTTTACTTGCTCAAATGCGATAAAAAATATAAAATTACGCTTTCAAAGAGTTATAAAGGTGTCTTATTTGAAACACAATAAAAAACTTTTTGATGGTGATCCATTAATGATCTACTGAAGTTTTTCTTTCGAATTTTACGTACTATCAACAACTTTAGTTTCCCAACAGTTAAATTACCAAAATAAATAAACCTTTTATTTTTCATACGGAATCATTTGTTTACACGTCAGTTTTGGTCTTCTTTCTTATTAAGGTGGTGCTATAAAAATGCCCATAATCAAACATTTAAAAAAAATTGAGAACATGTAAAATTCATTATCATAAATTCTTAAAAACCATAAGCCCGGCTGCGAGTGGGTCTGGATGATAGGACTTTTTTTTAAATAGATATAACCGAAGTTATAGGTATTTCTATACCCTCGAACACTAGACGAAAAAAGTGCCTGTGGCGTTCGAGGGGAGTAGCACAGCGCGGGGTTCGAACCGACGACCTTCCGCACGTTAGTCCAGTGCGTTACCGCGCGGCCATGCAGCTCATAAGATCTACACTGTATTTTTCGGTTGTCTTTTGCGAGACAGATTTGATTTACTTAAAGCCATATCTTTACCGCGTCCAATGAATGTTGCGTTCTTTCATTCTTCGAGGAACTTTTCGATTTATAGATCGATTGTTAAATTTTTGAAGGTTAATCAGTTGAAACTTTGAATTATCATAATTGCATAATGACTTTGAAATGGCGGCAAAAATCATTCTAGTTTGGCTGAATTGCGTATTTAAAAAAACATAAGGTCACTCCGGGATCACTTGTATTTTAATTCACCAAAAGTAGTTCGAAATAATGCAATGAGGTCTTGAGTATCTAGAAAAATGAGATATAACATAAATGCCTATGGGCGTTTTCATATTAGCAGCCGTGGTCTAACGGTTAGTTTTTACGCTTAGCAAGTGGGGGGCAGGTTTAATTCCTGGAGGATTTATGTTTTACTTTTAGACCATATGGGATCAGAATTTATGTTTTTCTTTAGCTCAAGTGCGCTTATCATCAATTACTTCAACGCTTCATATTAAGTAACACGTAACAATAGTGCCTTATAAAACTCTGTCAAACGAAAGACTGTAGCAAATTAAACCAGCCGATCGTCTTGTAACACTGATTATTTTCAATCATACCTTAGATCCCCACTAAAACTTTGGATTTGATTTGTCAATACTGTTTGTTTGCTGAAGTGTAACAGCTTACGAACTATAAATAATTCACGTACAAGCATCTTCTATCCGTAGGACGGCTGTTAATTATATCTTTCACAAGCGATATCATATCAGCATTGAATATATTAAATATTATTTATTGCCAATTTACATAACATACCAAAAAACACAACGATACAATATTTAATGTATTTGTCAATTGAATTAATTTTCGTTCAGTCACCACACGATTCATTTATAGTTTTTTGTGTAAAAGCAATTTATCTTGGTGTGTATGATTAATTGTATGGATACAAAAAATAAATGTTTTAGAAGAATATGCAAAGACAAAAATCTCAGAATAAATGTTGCGAAATCCAAAGTCATAGTGAAAAATGTGAAGGAAAAGTAAATGCCATAAATGATGGTGCAATGAAAAATTGGAGCAGGTGAATAATTATACTATTTGAGTAGTATTTTTTTCAAAATATGGAAGAACTACTAGATATATCTAAAGGCGTATAGAATAGTCAATGTAGAACTAGAACATGGGTACTTAAATCGCGCAGTATTAAAATTTGCGAAGACGACAGTCGAGAGAGTATTTTAGTACCAACTTTGATGTATGCGAGCTTAACGTGGAGGGGGGGAAAAACTGAATGAAGTAAAATTTTATCTGTATGCGTACACTCAGAAAAATACATGGGTTGATAATGCGTGACAGAAAACGGAATTAAGTGAATGAATGAATTGATATGAAATTGGATGAATGTGAAACTAAGGTTGAAGTTTTAGGTTAGAAGAAAAATAATATTTTGAGATGAGTTTAGCATGTAGAATGAACGAATAAGGAAAGTTTAGCAAAAATATATAACAAATGTTAGTAGAAGGCGTGATAGAGGAATCCCAAAGAAAGTATGGTAGGATGAAGGGAATGATATTTTAAAAAAAGGTAATGTTAAAAGTCAGATAAATTATGGGAGGTGCATGAGAAAGTGTACGTACATATATAGACAAGCTGTAGGATGTGTGTCAAGATAAGAAAATCTGGTGTCTTGTTAAATATGGATTTATAAAGATTTGTATTTATTTAATATGCAAGGAATTATTAACATCGAAGTAGTGTGCTGAGTGTCAAAAAGTATTTAAATTCAAGAGATCAATCTAATAATAATAGATACATTTAACAAGACTGTAAAGAAAGTGTGACGGACGCTCATGGTGCCTTTTTAAATGAAAGTGGATAACTGGAACAGTTTTTCTCTTTACGTATTTTTAAAGAAAAATGTATGCGATAAGATAAGAAACTGAACTGTGCGTTTACGGACTTGGAAAAGCATATGATCGAGTAATAAGAGCAACGTTATGGAAAATACTGAATTAATATGGTGTTGATTGTAAATTAATTCGCGGTATTTTTTTATTATATGCTAGAAATAGATAACGCATAAGAGTGAGTGGTGCTTTGATTGAGTGGTTCTAAAAGGGGTAAAACTAGGACGTGTCATGTTAACTAAGTTGTTTATTATTTACATATGGTGGACAGTATCAATTTCTACCAAGATCCACACCAGTATTTTGGTAACCGCTTTGATGTATTGGAGTGAAGCGAAATAAATATTGTGGAAGTATGTTTAGTTTCACAGTATTCATTCGGAAAGAATACATGGGGTGACTATGTGGGACAGAATACGAAATAAAGTGATTAGAGATGAATGTGAACTTAAGGCTGATTTGTTGAGCAAGATGAACAAGACCACTCTGATGTGGTTTGGGCACGTGGAACAAATGGATTAAGAAATACTGATCAAACAAATATACAGTGCAAATGTGAATGAAAGACATAGTAGAGGAAGACCAAGGAAAGTATGATTCAATCAATTGAACAATATTTTGAAAGAAGGAAATGTAAAATGTTAGAGGAATTGTAGGAACTGTATGAAAAGATGTATGTACTCGTATATAGAATGGGCAAAATATGTGTGTCGTGATTGGAAATTCTGGCACTCTTTCCTTTCTGCCTACCCTGATAGGGAGACAGTGTGATGATATATATATATATATATATATATATATATATATATATATATATATATATATATATATATATATATATATATATATATATATATATATATATATATATATATATATATATATATATATATATATATATATATATATATATATATATATATATATATATATATATATATATATATATATATATATATATATATATATATATATATATATATATATATATATATATATATATATATATATATATATATATATATATATATATATATATATATATATATATATATATATATATATATATATATATATATATATATATATATATATATATATATATATATATATATATATATATATATATATATATATATATATATATATATATATATATATATATATATATATATATATATATATATATATATATATATATATATATATATATATATATATATATATATATATATATATATGTGTCTTTGTAAGGACAACTTATATGTACGTGTATATATTTTAATGATTTGAATGTGAAAAGGTCTATTTATATCATATATTATATTATAATGACTTAAAAAGCAAATTTGTTAACGTTTCTTATTTATTTGGAGAGATACAAAGCACCGTTCCTCAAGATTAACTTTTTGGGGCTGCAAAGTGAAAAATATCCTCGTAGTATTTCAAGCAGTACGGGAAAAGGCTATTTTAGGTGTATTTGACCTGCGTGGGTAAAAGTTAAAGGTCTGAAATATGGGCCAGTGTTATTTATATTAATATCGAAACTATTTGCATAAAGAAATTGAAGATGCCATCCTCTGTGCAAAATTACGTATTTTCGTGAACAGAATACATATTTATAGTACTCTATCTATTTGAATTACCAGAAATGGGTAGAAATTGTGACGTATTTTTATTGGTGTTTTAAGGTATTGATCTGTTTTATTTTTTATAAATGCATTTCATGTGTTTCTTTATTACACATACTAGCCGTGATTTATGAAATGCGATATAATTTTTTTTGAATTTGCACCAAACTCTTCATTGTTTATTTGTTTTATATGTGAAGTGTATGTACACATTTAAGTTTAGTTAAAGGGAAAAAAAGTTCTTGGATTTAAAATGATACTCGTATTCATCACATTCACAATTCTAAGCATCGTAGTTCTCTTCTATGTCACAAACTTGCTGCACCACCGTTCTTCATCATTTCCTATTCTGAACCATATTGAATGCAGCGTTTGAAGAGGATCCTGTCAAATCCCTTATATGGTCCATATATCGTATAGGACAACTTTCTCTTACTTGTTTACCCTCAATGTTGCTGTGATCACCAGTCTCTCCAGACTTGCACCCTTCTTTTTGGTAACATTTCCAAAGTATGATAGGTTTATTTTCTTGCGTGTTGTCTGTGCTTCCTCTTCTTATTATATCTAGTTCTTTGATGACATACGTTAGTACGCCTCTTGGTCCATGGGATACAGA
The DNA here is from genome assembly GCA_949825065.1 of Odontocerum albicorne. Lineage (NCBI taxonomy): Eukaryota > Metazoa > Arthropoda > Insecta > Trichoptera > Odontoceridae > Odontocerum > Odontocerum albicorne. Next base: position 9,814 of record CATKWJ010001120.1, read on the forward strand.
GCATTTGCATCTAATATCGAATGTGGTCGTTAAATGATTGATGTAAGTAATTAGGTTTAAAATACTTTTAAAATATTTTTATGCTAATTAAATAAACAAACAACGAAGTAAATTGAGTGGATTTATAACTTTTTTTTCAAAAGCGCTTAAATTTGATATTTGTTTTTTTATGATCAAAATGTTTAACCTTATTTTTGGTTAAATAAAATGATAAAACCTGAAGGGATTAACTTCATTATGTTACACGTAAATATGATCGAGTAACACAATTACGGGAGCACATGAATTTTTATACTATGCATAAAGTTTTTAACAATGCCCAATAAGTCATGGCCCGGTTGAGCACAGCGAGACTCTAAATTTACATATTAATTGAAAAATTTAGCCTTTAAATAAATTATGCATGTGTGTCTCTGTTTATATAAAACATCACGTTGGTAAACCACTATTCTCTGTGTTTTTAGACGATGCAGTGAACTTAATAGACTGGGCCAGACGAAGTTGGTTTGAAAATTAGAATGCACAATAAAACATTGAAATGTTTGAAGCTTAAAACTCCCTGAATTATGAATAATAAATAAAAGTATTATGCCATATTCTTAGATTATTATAATTTAACATTAAGTCAACATGTTTATTTATGTGTTGATTTATTTTATATTTCCGATCGAAATTAAGTTTAAACAATCAAATAATATTATTGATATCCTTATTGTTTTGTTATTATTTAATTACGATCTCTGCAGCCCTGTTGATAGGTCGCCTGTTTTCTAGTTCAGGGGTTGCGGATACAATTCCTGTTGGTAATTTGATTTTTTTAATGGTTCATGTCCCATTTTCTTTTAAGACTTTTTTACACTTTTTTTATGACTGGTTAAAATAGGTTGCCACATGCCAATATACCTGTCAGGTTGTGCTTTATACAACGAAAGTGTAATACAACATAATTTAAAACAAACTTATTTGTAAAATATCAGAAGAACAAAATAAAAGTGAGTTAATCGGAAGAAATTTTATAATTTTGACTTTTTTGAGATACATAACATATCTTGCGTGGCCTTCTTGCAAAGACTACAGCCTGAGTGTGACTGTCTTGATTTCCATTGATACCCGACATTTAAAAAATTGTTGCAGTCTACTTTTCACTCAAGGTCAGATTGAAATAAACCCACGAGCTTGCACTGTATACAAAAAAGTATAATATGTAAAAGAATAATGAAAATTAGGACACTAGGAAAGAATGCGAATCAAATGTAAAAGATGTAGTACTTAAGAAGAAAAAATAACATTGAGATGATTTAACCCCGTATACAGAATAAATTATGAAAGTTTACAGAACTCCTCTATACAAATAGTGTATGAGGTATGAAAAGTTTGTGATGATATTAAAAAAAGTTTGATAACCAAATTAATCTAATTCTGTAAATATCGCAGTAAAAAGCTTTTATTATAAGAGAGTACGTATTGCAAAGTTTTTGAACGTGGCATAAGTGAAATATGGATATCAGAATAAAATTAAGTTGATATAACATATATTATGTTCTTTCTGGCTACCTTGATTGAGACATTACGTGATTATGGTGATGATGATCTCCAAAAACTAGGCGGAAAACATGCTCAAGCTATCGCGATGGTAAAAAATGTGCTGGTTTTAGTATAAGTATAAATACCTCACATATTCTTTCAAAAGAATTTATCTATCTAATATTTTAATAAAAAATAGTAGCTAGATTAATAAACTGTTTTTCAAATGTGTGAGCTATTCAATAATACAAGATATTTAGTTTATAATCATCACAATGTATCCACATTTTATTCTCAGGTTGCTTAAATGAAAACAGCAAATAAAATTTATTGTCTTAAAACTATGAAAATTATATTTTAATTGTGAAAAATATTTTGAAAACACGGATTCTTTTAACAAACTGAAACTTAACTGAAAGCACCCCTATTCTAAAGTATATAGAATTTCAGTAAACAATTAAGATAAATAAAAGTAAGCGATGTGGTTAGCAAAATTCCATATAATATATACATTTTATGTTGGTACAAGGGTTCGCAATAAGCATTAAAGTAAAAAAGAACGGTATGAGAAATGGAGTTTATTTTATTCTGAGGTGTACTCATACATCGGTTTCTCTACACTAGGTTAACAAATATTTCTCTTTTAATTTCGAATATATTAACCATATTTGTTTTCATTTGTAGGAACGTTTTATATTGTCGCCATTTTTAATGTAATGTAAATATGTGAATTATTGTAATTTAAGAGTTTTTCACTGAATCAACACGAATTGCTTTGAAAAACATACATTTAAATAAACTTTAAGGCATAGTTATAAACGACTATAAATGGTTCCATTTTAAACTTTGTGAAACTTCGTATTGGAATATTCAATACAAATTTTCGCCTAAAGAGCCCTGAGAAAAGAGGAAGAAAACGCGTATCGCGGTGATAATGTAAAAAGTGAAAAAAAAAATCTTATTAAATTAATCCATTGATAACGGTGGAAGTATAATTATTTTACTGTAATTTGAAAATATTTTTTAAATGAACTTTTTAACTCTTTAATATGTTTACTTTACTGTTCGACAGTAATCATCTCTTCTTAATAAATACGTTATTTGCCATTGTTTTTTTATTTCATATGAATATATCAAAAAGTGACAACTGTCAAATAATATTGGAAGAAACTTGAAACATGACTTGAGTAAAACATTCCTCGCATTACTAATTATCAAACATATGAAGAACTGTAATAATAATGATTTTCATAAAATCAAAAATACATCACACAAAAATATTAAAAAGTCTTCTTCAAAACGATCAAAACAAAACGTCTTTATTTTTCCAGCATGACAGCTGCCATTTCATAATACTTTTGTATTGGTTTTGTACTGTGTTAACGGTGTAAATGATTTATGTTGATATTTTAAGAGTAATTTTATCTTAATGAAATAGAACGATTTTTTTTAATGTTATCAATGAATCACCAGATAATCTACAATGTAGGCGTTCCATGTCAGATCAAGCAATTTTAAGTCTCTGAAGTGATCGGGACACACTCATGAATATTTGGAAGTAAATGTTATATTATATGAACGTATAAAACCTTGAAGTGTAAACAAAGTTTTTCATGAATTAACGTTGGAATGAGTTATGCAATTTTTATTTACATCGACTCATTTGCAATAATGGTTCTTTATCATTCAGAGACTTTGTTTAAGTTATCCCAATGTGATGAATGAATGTCTTTTTGGTTAAATCGAGATTCACACACCACGTTTTCAAATAGAGTAAATTGGAAAACGTCTAATTTATTTGAAGTCTCCTGTGTAAAATAATGAATTGAAATATGAATTTTCAACAAAATATCCTTACACTTTGTTATTAAATATAAAACAAATATGAAATTTGTTAAATAATGAAACAAAATCATCAAAGGTGTTGCGTTGTAAAGTGGTTTATGTATTTAAAATATATTTTATCTTTCAGTTTGCTCTTTCATTCATATAATACCCAACTGTCAAAGATTATGTAATTGATAATAAAATAAAATATTTTAATATGTTAATTCACGAATGAATGAAAAAAGACAAGAAAATAAATACGAGTGTAGGTACTACAATGCAGTAGAATGAATGGAGGGTGTGGAAGATGAAGACCAAGGAAAATGTGCTTGAATCTTGTCAATGAAATGTTAATAGAAAGAAATGTTAAAAGTCAAAGAAATCATAGAAGTTGTATGAGTTGATGGATGAATATGTAAAATGCGAAATATGTATATTGAGATAGGAAAGTCTGGCATTCTTTCCTCTCCGCTTAAACGGCGGGATAGTATGTATGTATGTAGACGAAAAAAAATGGATTTTACGAGGCAATTCTAGGAAATTTTCTTGAAACGTGAATTATGAGAATTACTTTTATGCATTTGTTAATTCACATTTGTCATAATTGGGAAGTTCTATAAGAGTATTACCCGATTTCAAGCTATAAATTTATAGAGATATAAGTTAAGTTTTGGAAGAAGTTTAGACTGGGCTATTAAGAGGACTTAATTCCCGTAAAGTTTAGATTACAACTGCATTAAATCATCCTATTAGCTGTTCACGGCGAGAGCTTAATACGAGTACCAACTAACGACATTAAGAAAGAAACAGCATTTTTTATTAAAACTCATTTTCATTTATTCATTTTTCATGTAAAATAAAATACGATTTATCTTATTGATGACTTTTAATTAATTATATGCCTTAAGTTTATGACCTGGAAGTTTAAATGAACTAAAAAATGTTGAAATATGATGAAAAAACATTATTTTGCATTGTGCATTTTAAATGCTTAGATATGGATTTCTACCAGGCTACCGGCTCTATCCTAGAAGGTTTCTTGTGGACATGTTGGGGTAATACCTTCTAAGCATGAAGTAGGCCTCTTCTTACATAAAATTTAAGGCTGTTTGAAAATATATGGTTTTACGTTCCTGACTACTATTTGAGGTAAAAAAACATTAATTTGTCTAGATCGGCAATAAGTAGTAGGACCAACGTGCCACGTGCCTGTGTCACCTTCTGTCCTTTTTGAATAGGTCGTCGGATATTGACACCTTCAAACATTTGATAAAATGTTTACAAATAAATCATGTTAGGTAAGCTTTTCAGCAATGTGAGCAAGTTGTTTTGGCTAAATAATTATTTATTATTTAATTATTTTATACTCTATGATATTCTTCAAGTTTTTTTATGTAAAAAGGTTAATCCTGTTGAATTAAGCGATATAAAATAAATAAATAAACAATCAAACATGTATGAGGAGCCATGAGACAGAAAAATATATGTAGATAAATATTTTTTGTTTTATTTTTGCTATGTAAGGTGGCGTTCACCTTCACTTTTTGTCAAAGTCTATTTAGAGTCTAAGTTGTCAGCTTGGCAATGGTGGTCACCATCTCTCATGGAAAGACACATATTTATTTTCCTTGTATCAGGGTATATCTAAGCCCTCCGTAGCTGTATCCAAGTTATTGGACTCAATTTCTCTCTGCTTATAACAAGTTTGATCATCAAACTTTTTTGCTACAATCTTGTTCCTACATTCAGTCTATTGTAATTTTTGTTGCCATCTGAATTCATCAGCAAATCACATATTAAGGTCTTTTCTTGAAAATTTAGTAAATATTTCAAAAGAATGTCAGATGCAGATACATAAAGTTAAGTAGATTTAAATAAGCAGAGTGATGTCATAATGGAGGTTATGGCTCGTCGAAAATTATTTATTATTACAAGATATGTCAAGAAAAAAACCCTTGAGAACTAATTACTCAAAATTCCATTTCTCGTAAGCCTTACCCCTTCGTTGATTTTCTTTAAACAGCGACAAAAAAATTAAATCTATCCTCAATGCTGACGCGTGCTCTTCATTACACCCAGTTATCTTTACCTTTATTTGTCCTCTCCACTTTCCAATTCTTTGGAACACTTGCAAAGTAAAAGAGAGGCAGGAATTATCTTCTTCTCCCTGGCTCCATCCCAACTCATTGTCTGCGAGGACTGTTGGGGGTCAGCTCTCCTCGTCCTCAGGTTGTATGGTCTTATGTCCCGGACTACGTCCCCCAGGCCGTGCCTCTGCATCAGGTTATCTTTTTGCACCACCCACGAATTCTTTGGTCTTCCTCTGGTTGTTATTCGAGGAAGATCCATGGAGACTGCCTGGTTCACAATGTGATCGGGTGCTCTGCGTCCAACGTGCCCATACCATCTCAATCGCCTCTCTTCCATCTTGCTGTTGATGTCTGTAAAACCTAGGCTTCCACGGAGGCAGGAATTATGTTTTCTTTATATTTGTATTTTATATGCTTAATGTAATAAATAAGTATGCTTGGTTGCTCACTTTTTATATACATATTAAATAACCTATTATAAAGCCATTGGTAATTTGTGATACTCTTATCTGGTTGATTGATAGATATTATAGTTTGAAAATAATTTCACCGATTGTACAGCTTTGTTGAGTATATAAAAGTGAAATAATCTAAATCAGGGGATAAATATTTCTTATCAATTTAATAAATAGTCGATTATTTATTTACTTATTTAGATAAATATATAAGTTAACTTAAAATATTCAGACAAATACTCAGAATAATTAGTCCCCTTAATGTTAATGTTTATGAAACTGAAAAAAATTGCCACGCGGCCGTTTTCAGCAGACGAAATCTCCCGTAAATATATTTATTTTAAACTAATGGTTCAATAGGTTATTTTTATAAGAAATATTTGAGCATTTTTTTTTATCAATGAGGCGTCTCTTTTTTCCATTAATTAATAAAATTTAAAAAACTTGGTTTTAACCATATATAGTTTTGAATTTATAACTATAATTCTTAAATATTTACAAAATCATAACGACCATAAAATAAGTAATTAAAATAAGCTTTTCAATACATAATTCAATGCAATTACTGAAATTCACAAGTTTGACAATACTTTTATCAAATAAAAGAGCCCAAACGTAAATTAACATAATATTATTTTCGTTATGATTTTATATAAAGAGGTGATTTAATCACAGATTAAAATGATAATTAAATCCTTATGAATAGAAAGCGGGATATTGTAGCTAGGTAGTTTGAAGCAATTAACATCTCAATTATGTAAAGTTGTGTCCTTTTCAATTTGATAATTGAATCCTTGAAATCCTTGCTGGTGAAATATGAGGTATGTAATGTGAATTGCTTGTAAATGTCAGCTGTGTTGACATAAAATCGTTTCGTTTGTACAAAGTTAGTTTCAGTAAGGGGTGAGCAACGACACAATGTTATACCGGGTGTATATGACAAGGGTGCAAATCAAATATAAATATAATGACTTTTGTAATTTAAAACATCGTTTTTCTTTTGATCTAAGTGTAGGGGTACTGGAACACTTTGAAATTCATGAAGCGGTTTCATGAAATTCATCATGATATTAAGATTAGTGTCAAGTTATAATTGAAAGACGAGTGCGTGGTATTCAACGTAGAATTGATATTATTTATTTCTTTCCATTAAAGTTCAACATTCCTGTTGATATGGATAACCGTTTATTGATGAATTTCAAAATGATGTGAACTTACCAGTGTAATATTTTCAATGAATATTAAAATGCGAAATAACAGGGTGCCAGGAGTGTATTTTACGATATAGAATATATCTCTAGTGGCTGTTTTATCCTGCCATAGTCATTTAACAAATTAAAAAAAGGAATTATATTTCAATTAATTCGTTCCGGACAATTGCGTGAAGGTGGACATGAATCCATAAATTTGTTTATAAATATATTTCTCGCGACATAAAAGATGAATTATTTTAACTAAGGCGGCAAGTCACAATACGTCTTAATGATAGACGCCGACAAAAGGGTTGCCCTCAAGGTCTGAACACCTGCATGAATTGCGCGTTTATTTTTTTGGATACCTTCTAGATTGTTCTAGGATATGTTCCAATAATTCATGGTCAAGCCCAGCCGATCATGGGCGAAGTAAGATTCGAACCTCAGCCTATGATGTATTTCACCTTTCGTGAGTCATTCTGGATTATGATTGGACAATGATTCTCCCGCGAAATTTGTGTACCCGCGCTAGACTAACTGATCTCGGGGGTCGGTGGCGTCATTCACCCGGGACTCGTGGAATGGTCACCAGCTTCGCTGTGATCTCCACCAGAGTTAATCCTTTGTTCTTGAATTCAAGTTATATTAACCAGTGTAACTGCAGTTATAGATCTTTATCGTGTTAAAATTATCTCCGTGTCTGGAGCGAAAGTTCACACCGTATAATTGATGCAATTATATGCGATCGCCACAGGATCTGCGTGATCTTAAACGCGGGCCGAAATACTGATTTCCGCGGTTGATTAATCAGACGCACGATATACAGGGCTGTCGTCGCGATGGCGGGGCCCGCCACAATTGTAGAGCGAGGAATCACTCACGATGTCCTGGTCAGCCTTGACCAAGATTGCTGAAGTGCTCAGATTGTCACTCCGGAAGCATACTCACATCGTCAGACTTTACAGTGTAGTTTTTTTAAGGTATGGTGAATTTTAAATTGTAATTATCAATTGTTGACTGCTCCATTTTATAAAGGGTGATGGACGGTGTGTCTTGATGGCCCATTGTAGACTTTGTTAGTTCACTTTACCCTGTAGAGATCTTTTTGCAACTCCAACTATCTATTCGCCTATTCGAGATTTTTTTTTTTTCTCGAACCTTTGGTTCGAGTTTTTTTAAATTTAAACTAAATAAATGTTGTTTCTCAATATGATAAATTTGTTATTAATTGGCCTCCCTACCTGGTGTAAGCATTGAGAGAGTAAGAAGTAAAAGTTACCCATCGAATTCCTGAGAGTAAAAGAGCGCTGCTCGTAAATACCGACTGAGGCTAGCCCAGTACAGCCTGGTGAGTATTTTATGATTGTTTAATGTTCATTACGTAAATAACTATGTAATTTAGTCAAAAATAAAAGAGGTTGTTACAAGGGGTTACTAAACTTGGATGCGAATAAAGTGGCCAAAAAAAAAAAATAAGGTGTCCAAAAATACAAACAGAGCAATCAAGATTTCAAAAACAGTAGAGAAAAGCCATTTTTGATTTTTATAAAAATAAAGTAAGAACAAAATTAAAAAATACGACGGGAGATAAATTATATTATATTAATAGTTAAGGAATTAACATTGTGGAGGTTTAAATACATTGTTATTTGTTTTTATCAAACACTTTATATTATTTTTATCAAACCGATTATTTGTTTTATCAAACACAGTTTTTGTAACGGTATATAAGTCAGTGCATCGGGGTGAACATCTGGCAAACACTCCCTCTCTCCCTCCCTCCACGTTAGAAGCGTGTATTCGGTAGTTCGAACAGAATTCAGTATTATTTGTGCTCCCCTGATGATGAGGGGAAAACCTTGAAACCAGTAGGAATATACCATTACAAAAAAGTGGAATAAACACTGTTTGATAAAACAAATAACAATGGGAGATAAATTGTTGTTTCAATACTTAGAATGAAATTTTAACGAAAGATAAAATTTTATCACGATGTGTTCAAGAGAGATAAGATCTGCATACTTGGCGCTTCCTGAAAATTTCACAGTTTATAATTGTCTATTCACCTTTGTTCAGCTTTGAAAAAATCTGATGAATTTGAAAAAAGACAAAATAAAAATACTCTTATTTCATTAATTTATTTAAACACTCCATTGTTCGACGTGTATTTTGGCCATTTTTTTATAAACCGTAATCACTCTAAACCAACCGAAAAGTATTTAACAATTGAATTTTTCGTACTAGGTAAAATATTTACATAAACCTTTATACAAAAAAACTAGTTTAACTGAAGACATAATTGTAAAAAAAAAAGACAGGAATTTTTAGACATTTTAAATGAAAAAAATATAACAATTTCGTCTGTAACTAAAACATAGGAAGATATATTGTATAGAAGAATAATGGAGAGCCAGAAAACATGCTACGTCACTAAATAGAAATACAGTGCTTTTTAAGTCAAAGTTTGAAATACACCAACAATGGAGTTTTTTGTTAGTTGACAGCTGGCTCTAGAGCCTAACGTCATGTACAATAAGGGATGCTATGAAAAATGAAGAGCGCTGAACTGGGAAACCTGAAATTCAATTCATTTTTAAGAATCAATAAAAAATATTAGTCTTTATTAGTGAAAATCAAAAGCAAACCTGCTTACAGATCACTTGATTCGAGCCACCCGGTGTAACATATTCGTAATTCGTCAAATTTAAGAGTATGTAACTTTATTTGTGTAAAAGTACGTTAATAAAGCTTAATTTTAAATAAATTTAATATATTTTTGCAGAAGTTAGTTAAATATTTTTGTCTTTTATTTTAAGCTATTGTAATATTTGTAATAAATAAAGAAAATAAAAATTGTTATTAAATAATTGGAAAATTTGACAAAGGGTACGCAGATATGGACCAAGCGTCGGAAGAGAGAGCTTTTAAATTTGAAGAAATTTGAAAAAATGTAATAAATTTATCATGATAAGTCAAAAAGTTCAATGCAAAATAAATATAAAAGGAATCTTGGAAAAAATAGAACAATATTAAATTTTATCACTATTGAAATCATTTCTTGAAAAAATTGTTTAAAACGGTTAGGTTTAAATTTCCATTCATCGTACATTTATTTTGTTTTTTTTATTCGGGAAATTTATCAATTAGGAAGTGAAAAATTGAAATTATCTTTTTCAAAATAACTTTTCATATTAAGAAAAGGAAGTGATGAAACAAAAGCTTCGCCAAGTATAGTTTTTAATTATATTCTCTTTCAACTCGTTTTATTATAATTCAATGCCCAATTTCTCTTCCTACTCCTTAAAAGTAATTTCATTAGAATACCGTTTAATTTATTGCGTAGTCATAAAGGACGTAGTCATAAATTTATTATGATAAGGTTAAATTACAATATAAATCTTTTGTCAAGCAACGTTTTTTCGTTATTATGAAATTTCTTCTATCAGAATCGCAAGAATTATAAACAAATGTATACTTAGATAAAATGGTTTTTGATTATTTCTTTTAAATTTTTGTAATTACAAACGTCGTTATTAAAAATTATGTATTTATATTTTGTAATTACAAATTTCTTTTTTCGGAAACAACAACTATTAAGAATCGAAATAATTAAATTGATTCAATTTTAAGATAGAAACACAATTTTTTTTTTGTTTATTTATAATTACAAAATTGTGAAATATTTAAAAATAATTTCTTTTATATTTTATTTATAGTTAAGGCATTATTATTGTGGATGTTTAAATACATTGTAATTTGTTTTAATAAATACTGTTTATTCTTTTATATTGAAACTTGAATCGATCTTTCAGATTTGAGCCTCGTCCTCGAATGTTTTAAACAATTGAAAATGTTCCAATTAACCTAATTAAATCTGGATTTGAGAAGATTCTCAATGATTATATTGAACGTGTCTTATATTTATAGTGCTTTATTCGACAATGTTAAACAACGTTGGCTAGTAGGATTTTATAAACGGCTGTCTATTCGGCTATTCAAATTACTGTCCCTGGCTGCAAACTATTGTTGCCCCTCGATATCTCGCATATTTCCCTAGATTAGTAAATGTTGGCATTTCTCAGGATGGCACATGACATATCCGAAATATTATATTGCCCGCACTTTTCAACTTTTAATGAGTTAATTGTTTTATACATTCTATCAATTATTCGTCATTTTACACTCTGCCAATCTTAAGTTGACTTTTTGAAATTCTTTTGTTAGTTTACAAATGAAATGTTTTAAGGCAAATACTCGAACTCATAACCTCCGATAGTGTCTCAGCTTCTACACCATTTCAAAATACGGACAAGATATAGCACAGCAACATTAGCATTTACATAACTTATAACCATATTTGTAGAAGTTTTCGATTTGATCTTAATCACACATTTGTATTTAGTTTATATTTATAATTAGAAAAAGAAAAAATAATAATTATATTTTTCCGTATCTCTGCGTTCGAGTCCACCGCCACTAAAAGCAAATTATAAAATCATTTTATTGTTCATAGCAACTCAATTAGTTCCTTGTGTCAGTTGAAATCAACTTACACATAAATGTTTTGTTAAGCAGATAATAATTTCAAGTAAGCAAACTATAATTTATTTCTTACTTTTGTATTATTTCTTATTTTTACCAAAGTAATAGAATAAAATTGATCGATCATTCAAAATAATCACACAAGAAAATAAAGAAAAAATATATGACGCCTTGAAATGTTCATTTTACTTGATGATCTTCCCTTAATGAGAGCTTTGAGGGTAAGCCTATCATTTTCTGGGTTGACATCTTTCCTCCGTCCATTTGGAAATGCTCGCCATAAAAATATACCCCTCATTACGATCTAATTGTGAATTGTGACCAAAAGTAACTACTTGTAAGTAACAAAGTGAAGTTTTCAAAACAATCAGAACTTGAACAAAGACATTCCCAAACACTGATATCTAAATCTTACAGAAAATTTCCTCTGCATCAATTGATATGAACGCTTTTATTGTTCAATGAAAAATTATCTAGGTATTTGGACAACATTTTTGCGAAATTTTGTAACTCCGCTGACGCAGAATTTACAAAGAGATTTTCATATTCAGTTCTCATGAACTTGTTATTATTACTTTT